>OMLB01055716.1:0-10870 GCA_900302555.1 Myripristis jacobus
AACAAGAACATATACATCCCTGCCTTTGCATACACACACACACACCAAAACCTAAGGGTTTTTCCTTAAGTCTTAAGAAACTGGCACCTTGGAGATACAGTCAGAATCTCCAAACATCTTTGCCGCAACCTCTGATCTTCCCAGAGAAAATGAAGTGTGTCATCCTTTACCTTGCGGTGAATTTTGACCTGCTCGTCTCCGTACTTGTTGATGTCACGGATCAGATCATTCATCTTCCTCATCAGCTCCAGGTGGCAGAGGGCCAGTTTGTCTGAGGACACCCTGAACACATCCCACATGGGAGCAAACGTCCTGACAATACATGCAGAAGCAAGCATGCAAACACACACACACACACACACACACACACACACAAACAAACAATACTGTTATTGTATGTCACAATACTTGTGAGAGTTCCCTCATGGCCCTGATGTAAAATTCCACAACCTTTCCATGACTTGCCACAACTACTTGAATTAGAAATGTCAACATGGTGGACAGAGTAGATGGACAATTAAGAAAAAACAAAAAGGCTTTGCTCACAATGGTGCTACTCCACAAAAAACAAACAAACAAACAAACAAAAACAATACAATACAGTATAAACTAAATAAGAACTTCACCTTGGTAACCATTTTATACCAGGTGTTCTTGGTGGTATCTTTGTTTTTGTAATTTTTAATGAGGTGTGCACCACTGTCTGTGCTCTCTACTATTCTAAGCATAAGAATGCCTCTACATGGCTAAACGGATGGTGACAAATTCGTCTGTCCAGAAAATGTTCAACAAGGCTGAACTTCCTATCTGTCAAGACAGATGGAAATGTGACAGACACAAACACATCATCAGGCCTGTCCAGACAACAGACACCTCCCATGGAAAAAGGGCCGAAATGAGCAAGGACAGACACAGGAAATGTGTATGGCCACTGCCTACGGCTGCCTTCAGTATGCCTTCAGCATGCTCGGAGCAGTTTAATCAGACTCTGGACTGTTTACACCTTCATTCAGTTAGGTTTATTCAGTCTGGGGAGAGAGACGCTGTTCAAACTCAGGTCTCACCAAATAATTGTACCAAGACACCTGAAAATGGGAAGTCTTCCGAGCAATATGATTCAATAAGGGAGCCAATCTAAACCAAGTTCAGGAAATGATCACAAAACACACGCACACTTTGGGGTAAAAGGAGATGAAAGACATCTGAGGGAGCTTAGATAGTTTAGCATAACAAAGGTAAGCGACAGTGTGGAGTGATGCTCCTGCTTCATGTGCTCTTAACTGGTATGACACTAAAATGGATGGTGCATGGAGCCACAACCAGGCCATATCACAGTTATATCTATGACAACAATAAAGACAGGTTGTAGTTTTCAAAGTGGGGTATGGGGGTACTTGTTAAAAAAGTGACTATTTCATTTTATCATCATGTTTTAATCTCGCCACTTTGAATCTATTTGTCACACAAATCAAATAATCTTTTCATATCAGGGTCTGTTGGATAAAATCACTTCATCTGGGGTCTGCAACTCAATGAAAGCCAACTTGGGAATCCAGAGTATGAAAACACTGAAATGCCCAGATCTTTGGTGTTACTGCTGTCGTAACGTGCTGCATGGTGTTGCCTGGTGGGAGTGGTGCGGTTGATCTGAACAGAAAGCGAGCACTGAAGCTGAGGAGGGGCTGCGGGGTGAACTTGGTGTTTCTCTGTTTACATGCCAGCCAACTCCACTCACCCCTGTGGACTTCCATTACTTGCCATCTTGGCCAGTTTGCTCATAGATTTGGAGTAGGTCTCCTCAATGGCAGCCCTGTAAACACACACACACACACACACACACACACAAGACACGTCAGTAGAATAACTGATAACAAGAGGTCTTACTCAGGGCTGCTCTGGGGAAAGTCAAATTATACACAAATCCAGTGCTGTGCCTGTGTGTGTGTGTGCGTGTGTGTAGGTGTGTGTGTGAGTAGCAGGTCAGAGAGTGCATGCCTCTCTTCTTGTTTTTCCGTTGATCCCTGAGCCGCCCAGTAACAAGACAGGAAGAGCAGTGCTTTGTGTATTATTTAAAATGTGAATTCCTCTAACTAGCCCATAGACTGGTAAATATACTCCCATAACACTTCCTCACACAGCACCGTTGGCACTGTTAATGGTCTCATATGTTATCCTCTCTTCTATCTGGAGCACACGCTGAGCCGCAAACACTGAGCACGCACCACCATAGCCAGAGAGATAAAGATAAATTTTCCTCAGCATTTGGGTAAATGTTGCAATAAGCCACATTTAAATGATAAATGGCCTCGTTTCAAACCGCTCCACATAAAACTTTAATAACCACTGGTAGACTCAAAGATAAACCGAGGTGGGAGAAAAAATTGATCCATGTATCTTGAGGGTGAACAGAACAACATGCTACCGAGGAGAGAGGGGGGTCGTAAACAAACAGACAAACTATTGATCTTTAAGTGATTCTGAAATTGTGCTGGGAATCAAACTGGGTCACTGATGTGTACTATATCCCTTCAACACAAGGAACACGGTTCCATTGGACCGAATACCAGACAGGGGAAATTAACGTCACACGCAATAAGTGAAACATGTAGAGAATGCAGCCGCCTGAATTGTTGCGGTACTTCGACTGATTGTGTTTCACATGGTCTCCCGTATCAGACTGACCTTTAAAGAAAGCGGAGAGAGTGAGTGAGAGAGAGAGAGGGGAGACAAACTGTGGAGGAAATTTATCAACACAATTGTCTATCCTGTCCTGGGGGAACACACACTTCTTTCCCCACAATGCCCCCATTTCATTTCCTGACCAGTGATATGTTGTCTGCTGCTATCCGAGGAAATAAGTGAATTTCCCCCCAGGGGAATGTGCTTCGGCCTTCTGAGTCAATGTCAGGATTATGACACCGGTCCGGCAGTGCAGTGTATGTGTATGTGTATGTGTGGGTGTGTGTGTGTGTGCAGGGTTGGGAACTGAAACCCGGTTCCGAACTGGAATCAAGACCAAAATGACAAGAACCAGGTACACATTAAATAATTACAATTTCAATTCTGCTTATCGGTTCCTAAACGCGATAACCCTTTATGTCCAAGTTTCAGTGAATGCAACAGTGAATGTTGTCCGACTTCAAGAGAAAGAAGCATTAGATGATTGACAGCGATGTGCAGCAGACGCAGCTGGCAGCAGCAGCGGGTCAGGTGTGCACTTTCGTCTGCCACACTATTTCTTTACTAGTTTGTCTCCCAAATTTTGTTTTTGTATTTGGACATAAAACTGCTGATATTTTTGTCAATGAAACATATGACCTCTTTTTTTCCCCTGTATGGGAATTGAAACTGGGAGTTGATAAAAACTGGAGTCAATAAGAGGAATTGGATAAAATTCAAACCACATCCAACCCCATGTATGTGCATGTTTGTGTGTTTAGCTCTTGCTGTGAGAGAACAAACTTGTGTGGGAAACTCGTTTATCTACGCAATTTGCTCACTGCTAATCAAGTCATTGGTAGATATTTAATAGACCAATTACCCAGAAAGAGCTGATTTTTAATTGGGAAACTGGGATAAACAGAGACTGGAGTTACAGTTTAAAGTGAGCAGTGAGTATCTATGGGGGAAAAATACCACAATACTGCAGGTAGTCAATCTAGCTATTCTGGCCTGTACATTGTGTGTGTGTGTGTGTGTGTGTCTGAGTGTGTGTGCTGACACTTCAGTGAGCAGTCTGAGTTCAAAAGCAGCACAGTAGTGAGGAGGGGGGGTCAAAGGTGAGAGCAGAGAGAGAGGACTGCTGCAGTGGTTTTAACAAAGAAAGACTTAAGTTTTGTGTGTGTTTCCTTTTCCCACAATCTGCATTCTGGTGGGCAGGGCTGCCGCTTCTCAATGGCATAAATCATTCAGCACCCTCTTAGACAGGGAAAAAAAATGATACCCAAAACACTTCATTTATAGTCTCCGAGCATTTTACCCAACCTTGGCAGCCTTTGTCATCTCTCTCTCCAAGTACAGAGTAAGGAATGTAGAATTTCACCCACCCGAGTCCCATCACTACCACCACCTCCCACACATACACAAATATTCATAAATACACACACAGACACGCACAGCCAACACCTTACCTCTCTCTGACAAACTCGGCCAGCTCCTTAGTAGCCAGCTGGCCATGCTTCATGTTGTGATAGAGCACGTCAAAGCCGGCATTCTTCTCCCCCTGCCGAGGTACAAATAACACGCACACACACGCACACATGCACGCACGCACACACACACACACACACACCTTCTGTTAGCACCCAAAGGAGAAACAGTGGGGGGAACCAATATTAGAAAGTCAAAGAGAGGAATGTTAATCATGTTTCCGTACACCAATAACATGTTTGTTCTTCTAATAAAGTTTATGACTTTATTTCAAAGTTTAGCCCCAGATATTCCTCTGACGGATTCATTGGTTCCTGGCAAGCATTTCCTGAAAGGTGACATGGAGGTGGTGACCAGGGCTGCAACTAATGACTATGTTTGTCACCAATTATGCCATTTTATTTTTCAATTAATTGATACATAACAGAGTTAACAAAGTGTCAAAACCGATGATAAAATGCTTATGGGAAGTTAGCACAGCCCAAAGTGATGTCTTCAAATTACTTAGTCTGACTGGCAGCCAGAAACAAATAATAAGTAAGCTAATATCAGCATCTTAGTGATCTTGGTGAGGATGTAATCAGCAAATGTGTGGCAACTTGAAAATGTCTTAAATCATTAATCAACAAGAAAGTAGAGCACATACTTATGCAACATGTTGAACTGACAGATCTTGACCGTTATATAGTTTTGGCAGATTTACCCAGTGCCCCGCTTTGGCCCATCACTGTGATTTGATTAGTTCTTCCTTGCTCCCTAACCTTTCCATAATGTTTCATGCAAATCCATTCTTAACTTTTGAAGATATCCTGCTAACAAACAAACATTACCACCATCCAACTTATCCAAGTTATTATCCATTTTCTGTATCTGTAGGCCTATTTACACAGGCTTTCAGTGTTATATCAGCATTTATTCAATATGAAAATGCTCAGCGGGTGACATCACTTACACAACACAAACACTGACATTAAAAGTTTGAGAAATCACCATCTTAGCAGTGGTAATAAAGTCTCAAAAACAATGGTAACCATTTTGTTTTCCTTGCATGACCTTTAAAGCTAGATGTTTTGCTGTGTTTTTGAGCAAACAAATTCTGGGCTGACATTTGGAAGAACACAAACAAACCAACGCTTTCTTTTATGATTTTACAAGATATTTCCGAGTAAGCTTTAACGATTGCACACAGGGGATGAAACAGCATCCAGCGTGTGCTCCTCTATATGCTACACTACGCTGCAATCTCTTATCTGTTTGCATGTGGTGAGCACAAACATCTTCAAGACCAACATGATTCAACGTTATTCAAATGTGACACAAGCACAAAACCCTGTCTTCCTCAAGAGCAGGGTTACCTACATTGCAACTAAACAGATTTAACACTGATTAAAACACCACCTCATACCCGGCTCTGTGTAATCACGCTAACCTACACACTTGGCTTAACTTTGGTTTAAGTAACCCAGCCAAAAGCACCTTACTTAAGCGTCGGGATTATTAAAAATAGCCTGTCTCGTTCTCTTGAATCTCAACACATTTTTCAGTCAACAGAGGGTCCGTTCTAGTCGGTGTGTCTGGGCAGGCGGAGAGACAGACAGCTGCGTCTCAGGACTATAAATACCCAGCCGATGGAGAACAGACCAATTCCCAGGTAGCAGGGGAATGGCTGGAATGCCAAGGCAGGGTCTGGGTATATAGATGCAAGGAGTCACCCAAAACCACATGCACACACACAAAAACTTGCAGGCATACAAACACATGGACAGTGAGCAAGCAACACACACACACACACACACACACACACACACACAGTTTGCTAGACTCCTAACGTCAGACAGTGAAAGAAACAGAGTGGTTGTTTTGAGAGTCTCCCTAGCAGCCAACAGTAGACGCCTCAGACAGGCTGATGACATGGCGGCTCATCCATGCAAGACCTGACAGAAGTGTGGCGAGCTCAGCGGCTTAGGCAGCACTGCTGAGATCAGCTCGAGATGTGTCATTTTCCCTTCACTAGAAAGAGGCTGGCCCTTTCTCGCAAACTGCAGGAGCAAGAAAACAAGTTTAGGGAAATGTTTCTATAAAATTGTCAGTGGAAAGTTGTAAAAGCTTCTAATATACCCCTTTTTGGGTAAGCAAGATATTCTGAGTTGACTCATCTAACTCCAGGCAGATAATTCTGCTGGTTAACATATGGCATTTCCTCCATCATGGTGATAGGTTGTCACAAACAAAATAAATAATTTCAATAACAAAACTTCTAAAAAGATTTTATCATTATTATTATCATTACACAATAACCTATGGCCATTCATTATCCTATTTCAAATAGGACATGGGCCAACTGTGGGGTCTCCTAGAGTTTGTCCATTGTCTGGGATCTGCTACGTGCAGAGGGTTACCATTATCCTCTCAAGTCTTTGTCCCTTTCTCTCCATCAGCAGTCTGTCTTCTGCTGAAACCCTATTCTGGCCATAGAAAGGTGAGCTGCCTGTATTAGCCTTCACAACCCACACACACACACAGTCCATAGAGGACACAACACCTGTCCACACTGCTAGCAGGCTGGCTTATCGGCTGTATGCAAATATGGTTTGTCAGTTAACCACAAATATACAAAACAGGTCCTGCAAAATTATATTTCATTATAATCAAACATAGTGACATTTGCTTTATTTAGTTTAGCTGGAAAACTGCACAAGGACTCTGCTATTATGATATGACATGCAGTATGAGCTATGTAATGACCCAGAGTGCCAGACAGACAGTGTCATGACTGTATTAATTTCTAGTATGGGCAAGAGCAGTAGGAACTGAACCTTTTGAACCCTGGCAGTGTTACTGCCATGCTGGGGATGGGGTATGTTTTGGGCATGGATGTCTGTCTGTCCATGCCAAATGCAATGTCTCAGGTGATATCTCAGGTACAGCTGATCTGATTTTGATGCCATTTATTGGCATGATGCAATGATTACAATCAGAGGTCAATATTTTAAACCCAAACATAATATCATTGGTGAGATGTTTGCAGTAAAACCTGGAGGGATGATGCATTATGACACATCTGACTGTTAAAGTTTCCTTTGTTTTGAATTGACAGGTCTAGGGAATGAAATATCTGCAGTGATAAACTGTATGCAACACCAACCACAGAAATGTTTGTTTATTCACTTAATGAAAAGAGGGACAATTAATAGGGTGACTGTGGGCTTATGATCAATTTGTGCTTGAAAAAATAAAAATAACATCTGTCTTGCCTTGTTCACATCCCTGAGGTGAAGAGGATGGCAATAAAAACAGCCAAGTCACACTTACGATGCAGCTTGCTGCCATGGAAAACCAAGTCTCAGTAAAAGCCCGACAGGCAAGTGCAGCAAAGGGATGAGACGTGCATGATAAGAGTGTGACCAAAGTATGACAGCTCCTTCGTCAGTGTGACTGACTGTACTACTACACCAGTGTGTGTTTAAGCGGCCATGCAAAGAAATATGGGCACTCAAAGACACTGAGGCGTGCTGTTCAATCTGATGGCACATTATATTTTTGTGAGAACTACAAATCCTCAGAGTATTCTTCAAGTGTCGCATAATGTATTCCTCGAGCCTTTGGTGAATGAGAATCCTTTATGTCTGATATATGCAGCCCCCCTCTGCCCGCTCTCCTCGTTTTCATCAATTAAGTTGACCGTTTTGGTCATGCACAACGGAGCTCATTACCATGACAATGAAGAGAACGATGGGAGGGAGAAGAGAGGAATGGAGGGGGGGTGACAAATCTGTGTGAGGCAATGCAGACACAACTTTCTTATAAAGACTCAGACTTCTTAGCGGATCTCTCAAAAGTGAGTCAAACAATTACCAGCAGTGTGGGATTTTTTCAGATTTATCAAGGGGGATGGTGAGGGGCAAGGAAACAGTCATTGTGTCTCAGTACATCTGTGGCAACATGGTGTTATTAAGTGGGGTATCTTCTCTTTGTATCCCCTCCCTTGCTCAAATTGGTCACCCCTATTTAGTGGTCAAGGCAAGTAACTACAGACTTTAAAAATAGGACTGCTTGGTTCACTGTCAGGTCTCAAGGCAAAACTGATATCAGTATACAGCACTAACCATGTTTCCATCAACCCTTTTTATGCACATTATGACATTTTGAATAAAAATGCTTGATGGAAAAAGTAAACACTGATTATGTTTATACGCTCACTTGACATGCATAAACTTTTTATTCAATAAAGATAGACTGAATAAAAAGATATGCAATAATTTGTGACGGAGCGGCATGGCTGATCACGGCAGCATTCCATGGTGGAGCTGAGAGCAGCTCACTGATTTCGTGATTTGAAGTTGGTACAACTTGATGCTAAAATACTACACGTCAATGTCACTTCAGTGTGATCTCGCCAATCAGAATTTCAAAATCTAATAATGCGGTACTTATATAAGCAATGTCTAGAGCGGCACCTCTTGTTGAACTGACATGCCACTTGTTACCTAGTAACCAGCCGGAGTGATACTGTGCTCACTGAAATTGGCTGTCCGCAGCATTACTTTTAAAAGTAACTGGTTACATTATACTACGTTACTGCAGTTAAAGGTAACTTGTTACGTTACAGCATTACTGAAAAGTACTTAAGCATTACTAAAAATATAATTCTTCTGTGAATGTCTCAGGATACAAAGTGGTTTGCTACTGGAATTTACCCTGACAGGATAACAGCATCTTCAATTAATGAGAGATGCAATAGCTCTTTTAAATTAATTTATATAAACTGCCCTCATGTAAACATTAAGGCATCAAGTCTATAAGGCTGATAAAAAAAAAAAAAAAACATTACAATGAATAAAACATTAATACCAGGTCTCTTGCAGCCGGCCTCATGCAGCATAAAATACTGTCTCTGGTGATGGCCGCAATTTCAGCAGTGAGAGTTTGGACAGATTTTTTTAAATGTTTGTTGTCTTTGGTTAAGGTGCAGATCACAACTGCCTCAGGCATGTAGGACAGTTTTGTTTTTCTATGGCATGGTTTTATTTGCATGTATGAGTCAGTATAAAAGTGTGTGTGCTTTTTGTGTCCATGAATTTCGGCCCAATGTGACTCACTTGATTCAAATTAGTTGCGTCCTCAGCCTCCCCTGGAGGCCTGTACAAAGCTAATTACAGGCAGCGAGGAACCTGGGCTAAGCTAAATGCTGCACTGCAGGGCCACTTCACAGCTGCTCCACTAGAATAAAGAAACATCTGTTTGAATCGTGTTCCCTCTGCATGTCTACCTTCACTGGGTAAGTGGTGCTGTTGACCGCAGGGGGACTGAAGGAGAGAGAGACGAGGAGAAGAGGGAGGAGAGTATGTGTGCTCAGTGCTAGCCACTGTGTGAACCTCAGCTGGTGGAAGCTACCAGTGGTTCACTCCTTGCATTTTGACATGTCAAGGCTACGACAGACAAAGTCATGATTCAGTCATTAATTTAGATGTGAAGCTTACAGTGTATTCACACTGTGTTGGTCTGAGGTAGACAGCTAACTAGTTGTTTATTTTCATCATGAAAACAACACTGTCTTCTGCTGATGGTGACATCACATGTCACAAACCACACCTGCCAATACAAATTGCTGACAGAATTTGAGCTGACAGTGTGTCAGCTTTTGGCTTCTATTGTGCTGTGAAGTCAAACAGGATGTTCAAGCAAATTCAGTGTACCCACATACACCAGAAATATTATGCAATTCACATCTTATTAGATTAATACCAAGGTTTTGGACACAGTAAAAAATCTCACACACTACTTTAGCACACTAAATAGTATGGTAGGGTGGAGTTTCAGATGCAGTCCAGGGTTCTGGCTCTGGTAGACCTAAACTGAAAGAAACCTTAATCAGTGTCATTAGTAATACTTTTACCCTGCTATTTCATGTCAAAATGGCTACGGTGAAAAAAAAACAACTGCACTTTCAGCTAGAGTGTAAACATGACCCCAGAGCCCCTCCCAGACGTCTGAAATGCTTTAACACCATTTGCTCTTTTAATATAAAGCACTGCACTTCATACTACACCTAGATTATGTCAGGCCAAAACAAGTGAGTCAGCCAGCCAGCCAGCCAGCAAGTAGCACCTAACGCACTCCGTCATTCAGTCAGGCAGGCAACCAGGCAGGCAGGCAGACAGCCAGTCAATCGGCCCGCCATCTGACCAGTCAGACATCGGAGTGAGATTGAGTTTAGCTGACTCACAGAAGTTTTTCCTGCTGACTGGGCAGGTTAAACTGAATGGACAGTTCCATAGCAGAGAGATGTCAATAACATCAGGAGTACGTAGTACAGCCCTGCATCACTGATGGCTACAAGCTAACATAAAGGTCTGCTGCGTGGGCTTGTCTAACAACATTCATCTAGATTTTACATAACTCATTCTTAGAATTTACGATGTTTTATTGAGCCTGCCTTGAGCTGAAGGGGCAACATAACATGACTCCTCAAAAGCTATGATGTGTTGTGTTTGCAGTCATTTTCATGCTGAGAGGCTCTTATTCCCATTGTTTCCGTACACCCACACACAAACACCTCTTAATCGTGCACAGACAGTACTGCATGAAGTCATGAACATACCCACACCCTACAGCTGTCACCAAAACACATACACACACACACACACACACACACACACACACACACACACACACACACACACACACACACATATATATGTGCCCCTGACCTGTGGTAGCA
>OMLB01055718.1:0-10962 GCA_900302555.1 Myripristis jacobus
CTGAGCTGTTCATCAGGGAGGGAGGAGGGGGTGGAGGTGGAGGCGGCGGCTGGGTGAGGAACTGAGAAAATAATCACACGCGTTAGCTGTGAAATCATGTTTACATTGACCAGCAACTTCATCACACAGGATTAGTATGTACTATTTATTTCACCTTCTTCTCCCTTTATCCTTTTATTTCTCCTATGAAAGCTCTGCTGTCCAAACCAGCTTCATGATCATTCAGTTACTCACAGCTGGGAGTGATTAGCCACTGAGCACCTAAAGGGAGGGTGTCTTGCTCAACGGCACCTCAGCAGTAGGTGTAGAGGGAGGGGAATTTCCCAGCTGGCCTTGAAACCAGTGATCCTCCATTTCTAAGCTTACCACTCTAACCATTAGGCCGCCCAACCCCATTGTTAACTATTTCAAATTCATGTGATGCAACCTGGGTAAAAACCATAACTTAATCTGCTATGAATGTTATCGGTCTGATTTCCCGTGCCGGTACCTGTGTGGGGGAAATGTTCCCGTTCTGGGTGAGCATGTCAGAGGGAGACAGCTGAGGAGCGGCACCCAGCGGAGAGTCGTGATTGGTCAGCTGGTCTGGGGACAGCGCATCACTGCTGTCTTCGTCCAGTGAGGAGCTCTCTCCTCCGGCTCCCTTTGGAGAATCTAAGAGGAGGTGTGAACATCAAGGTTCAGTGTTCATCTACTCTACTCTCCCACTGTCCTAAAAGTCTTTTAAGTCCTGTAGTAAAAGACAGCAGACCAAAGAAGCCTCACCGTGTGCAACACAATGAAACAGCAGATTGGTAAATGGCAACTGATCTTACAGAAGTTATACAACACGGTGTGTCACACAGTATTTCAAAACAGGCATGTGTCCAAACAGAGACGTTGTGACACTGCTGGCAAAGTCACGGGTAAAAACTTCTGTGGTTCCTAAGTTAGGCTGTGATGCAACTTGTAGCCTGTGAGTGTGTATGTGAGTGTGTGTGTGTGTGCGTTTTCATTATGACCCTCTTACATGTCCAGATACCTGGCTGTTTGGTCGTCAGTGTGCATGCAGGTGTGTGGGTGTGGTTTGCACAATGTCAATTCTACAAGTATGGACATGTGTACTGCTGAATGTTGGGTATGTGTGCGTGCGTGTGTGTGCATGCGTGTCTGTGTGTGTGCGTGACTGTGTGTGGACATCTCTGCAGCAACAAGTGCATGCTTGTTTGAATGTTGTAATCATATGCTTGTGCTGTTTTTGGAGTGTTTGTGAAGACTGGATGCACACACAAGCAATCCTTACTCACATATATGCCATTTAATCCTTAACGATTATCTCTGGGTGCATGCTTTGTGTTAGGGTGTTGGTGTGAATGTGTGTGTGTGTGTCCCTGTTCTTACCCAACAGTGAGTGCTGCAGGGAGCAGCTGAAAGGCAGGATGTTCTTGTGCACCAGCTCGATGGGACCCGGTCGGTGGGAGATTTTGTCGTTGAGGTCGTCGGCCAGCCGGGCTCGCTTCAGCTGCAGCTGCTTGGCCTGCAGGGATGGCTCTGCCGACGTCTCTGTGACACACACACACACACACACACACACATAGGATGGTTTATTTAGATGTCTGTCAAAATTAACATACAACATGCACGATGTAATAAATCACTTTATGAGTTCAAATATTCCCATGAAGTCAGAGTAGCTGCCAGTTTCAGACAGAGCTTTTCAATGCTACCTGGAACTGGAATGAAGATTTTAAATCCAAAAGAAACAAAGTTGGCAAATTAGCCTATCCCTAACTGACAGATTAATAGAGGTTTTGAGACTAGGAATAAGGACACCGCGTACTTGATTAGAGGACAAGAGGCCAAACTGTATTTAGCGAAGCAGATTTGATGACAAAAACAACACGGTGTGCATATGGTGCGAATGACCCTGTCCTGTCCTGCTGCCATGCAAAATAAAACCTCGAGAAAACGAATTCAAGTCATGTGAACAGTTTTAAGAGCTTAAGTCTGAGTGATTTCCAGATGTTGAAAGTCTTGTAGATATCCTTGAAGAACATGGTAACAGCAACATTTAATACGATTAAAAAAAAAAAAAAAAACAAGACTTGCTGTAGATGGCTGATGTGTTTGAAGATAAGCTTTCATCACAGCATCCTGCTCACTGTACAGAGCCTTCACGTGGCGCTTGTGGAAAATTACAATTCTTTTACACATAAGTTGCAGTAGTGCGGTGCAATTAAAAACAATTACATCTAAAACAAATCACAAGAAAATATCAACAGTAGGAAGCATAACAACTTCTGTTCACAAACCTACTCCCATCAAAGTGTAGCATCATAGTATAAAATCAGACAGTTTTATCTGTCTCGGCAAACAGAAAACTCTCACTCTAAGCTTTTGATTTCAAGCTTCTCTAACAGCAGCTCCCATTATTTCCACGGTGTCTGTGCTCTGTGGAGACTCACCCTCCAGGATGTGCATCCTGACCAGCTCCGAGCGCTCTGGACGACTCCGGATCTTCCTCTTCAGATAGTCCTCAGTCTGCGAGGAGAGGAGAGATGGAGGGATGATGAAGGATAGAGGATGGAAGAGAAGGACCATAGGAAAGATGAAGAAAGAATGCGCATGAGAAAGGGAGAGCGAGAGAGAGGGTGCAAGGAGGGGGAAGGAGCAACAGTAACACCATACTCTTCCTCGGCTATGACCAACATTTAGAATTAAGTTATAATCTGGAACACCTGTGTTGCTTTTCTTTATTTTGTCTCCATTTTTGATGCTATGTTCTCCTCGCTGTGGTGTTCCTGCACTGCATTTCTGCAATGTCACCTGTCAATCAAATGGGGTGGGCGGGACAGTGATATCTTTCTCCTTGGATTTTCTGATGGTGAAGTTTGAGTTTCTCTTTTCGTTATCTGTTTCAGCCACAGTGGCTATCTCTGCTCATGCTAACTACCCAGTTCTCCTTCTATTTATACAGAAAAGAAGGTGCTGTTGATGATTCAGAAAACATAAAATGCATTGCTTCCTGTGCACCAGGAAAGACTTAGTGTACTCGACACCGGGTATTTAGAGCAGCAAATGTAAAGGCTTCCATGAACTGGCTATAGGCTGATTCATTATTTTCATCATTAGAGAGTATTGTGGATTATTAATTTAAAACCACCCTACATCACTTTACATGTCCGTGGCTCCCAGTGTTGGTCAGACGGGTTTATTTTTACACAAACACAATGCAAATCCACTGAGAAATGAAGAAACCCTCTGCAATCGTAGACACTCACCCTGGCTCTCTCCAGACTCTTCCTCTGTTCGTGAAAGGCCGCCGGGCTCTTCAGTGCTGCACCGAGCGAGGGATGCAGGGGAAAGAGAGAACATAAAAAAAAAAAACACAAAAAGGAGAGAGAGGTGAATTCAGCTCACGCAGACTCTAATGGAAGTCTTAACGCTGCTTTGGGGCGAGTGACAATGTGGGAACAGATACAGCTGTGAGAGAACACAGACTCAAAGCAGAAGTGGCTGCAGGAGGAGAAGGTCAGGGGAACTATTCTGAAGCACACACTCTGATGACGGCTCGGTGGCAGGTTTACGGGCTGCTGCATCACGCTGCATGTGCAGGAATAAGACCCGGTTCGTCTGCAGGGGACGCCGACTCGATTCCCACAGAGAAAACACTGAGTACTGTCGTCTATCTTGACCTAGTAATCCGGTTTTCCGATGCCAGTCTTCGTCATAATAGGAGTGTCAGACAAAACATGTGAGACGGAAGAACTAATACTATATTTTCAGTTTCAGAACTTGCAGACTTTTTTCTACACCTTCATCTCTCGGCTCCATTTGAATGTTTCAGTCAGCATTTATGTGGCTGTACGGTGAAGACTGACAAATCTGATACTCAACTAGGCGCTATCACTCTAAAGATTACTCTGCACAAAAAGACACAGACAGACTTTGACAGTTTAAACCAGCACAATAACCCTGTTAGTAGCTATACATGCAGTATTCAAAGTTCAAATACAGACATAAAAAGAGGCTAGATTTGTGTGTGTATGACTACGTCTGGAGTGCTTTTCCTTTCAGATCTGTCGATAGAAGATGGCCCAGACTCTCCAGCCGGCTGTCTGTCTGCCTAAGTCAGATAGATGGACTCTGGCTGGGAGTCTGAGGAATATCAATTGTGGATGACCAGCAGTCTGGTTGGGATCTTTAAAAAGAGGAGAGACAAGAGAGGAGAGGACGGGCTGATGGATAGACTGCCTCGCAGAAGGAAAATCTACATCCATCACTGCACTCAGCCATGACCGTCCTTAATGTACCTGTGGGCGTGGACCAGCTAAGCCTGAGAGTAGCTTACATCCCTCATAAAAATAAAAAAGAATAGGATGGCAAATCTCTAGGCTGAGAAGAAATGGCCCCCAAAAAACAGATGTAGTTACACTGGGAATGACAGAACGAAAGCCCAGACAAAGAGCAAAGAGAAAGCCATGTTGGTTTTTCTTTATGTCTAATTGTTTCCAGTTGAAAAAGTCAGCAGTGACCATGATGTCTCACAGGTGGCGCAAGGTGCCCTGGGTGTCTTTTTGGTGTCCCAAACCTGCTTGAAGCTTAGGAATTTTTTGGCCTGTTGGTGGTGCTGCAGTGGGCCGATCAGATTAACTTTGTGGATACTGGATATCATCGTAAAAACACATCATTCGCCAAAGGCTCATCAAATTTGAGCCAGCAGTGTTCGAGACGTTGAGCAAGAACTTCAGGGCCTTGTTGGCCTGGAGATGGTGCTGTGGTGGGCCGATCAGGTTGACAATGTATTCACAAAACAGGGCTTAAGGGGTATAAATGAAGTTCATGGGGTCAAAATGCATGGGGCGCAGTTGCCAATTAGAATAAAGGCTCTTTAATTGACTTTTTGGGGTGCCTTGTATTTTTCAGTTTAGTCTACAAAAACCCAAAGCTCACCCAACCCAACAATCACTCTCAGCAGAACCATGTAGTAGTACTAAGATGCCTCCTAAGGGATAAAATTAAGCAAAGCTAAAGAGGCACAGAAGAAAAGATGTTCAGTGTGTTCAGGGAGGATGTTGGGAGAACAAAGTGGCCGTTACGGTGATGTAAGACAGGGCTGTTGTGATTGATTAAGAGCTGATGAAATCCCCTCAGGCAGTGTTTAAGAGAAGACACTCTGGTTACAACGGGGCGTTGTCTACATATGTGCCAAGGAAGACTTTAGGGAGTGGAGGGGGGGTGTTGCCTCAGGTCACAACCCCAGACTTACAAAGACCTACATACTAATGACATGATGTAACCAAAGGGTCAGAGTACAAAAACAGCCTGAGAGACAAATATACAAACAAAGCTGCTTCTGTCATGACAGATAAAACATCATTGTTGGATTTTGCACACGGTGATTAAAATACTTCTTCCGCATGAAATTAAGATTAGACCAATGCGTCAGTTTGCTGATATTCTGGGTTGATATTGGGCGTTTATTAAATGTTGGATATGAAGTCATCGGTCATTCATGCCGATGATGGATGGAGCTTAATGATCTGGAGACGTTTCATTTTCTTTGCTCATTTCAGTGATTTTTTTTTTTTTTTTTCGATTTCAGTTTTTTTTTTTTTTTTTTTTGTCGATCCAGTTTTCATTTAAAGACCTTAATCAATCCCAAAGTTCCTCTGATATTGACCAGTTGTGAGTCACCTGCCTTAAAGAGCTGGTGACCCCAATAGCATTTCTTTAGGCTGAATCCTTTAGCTGAATTTCAATGGAGAGCCCCCACTGTCAAATGATGGTCTAAATGCTGTTTCAGACATCCGTCATGACAAGAATAAAAATCAGGGGGGAACACTGAGTTTTTGTCAATATACTGAATACCAGCATGATTTTTGTCTTTGGAAACTTTGTCATAAAAATAACATCATCTGCCTTGGCCTTCAAAAACCCATTACTGAACAGATTCCCTGCTCTTAAAGGTCAATGCCACCAAATGCAAGTTAAGCAATCAATGGCTCTTTTACCAATACACAGAACAGTGTTCCCTCCAGGATTTTTTATAGTACAATAATTTAACAATAGGTTGAATTATTTGTTTGAAATATTTGTTTTAAAAATGTAACTTACTTCTCAAACAGACCTAACAATTCAACTACCAATGAATGAGCAGGAGTATGCATGTGGTAACACAGATTGAAAAATAAGCCGAAGTGATACCGCTTCTCTGAATAGACAAGCTAAGCCAGTGTGCCGCTGTTAGCCAGTGAAAATAGAGCGGAGTGGCAACTCTTCACTTTGTTACACAGTCTATGTCAGTGTGCTGCTGTAGCCTGGAAAGTTTCTTTGCCTTTTGGACTTGTACGGTGCCGGTGCAGTTGTTGTAGTTTTTTTTCTTGGTGGTGCAGGTGCAGGTGAAACGACTGGAGGGGTTGCGCCACCCAGATTTGCTTCCCTCCATGTAATTTTCCCCAGACATACGTTCATATTCCACACAAAAACAGCATTTCATTCACATTATGTCAAATTCCGCTTTATCTGGCTAATTCCGCGATTCCGTGATCGCGGAAATTATAGGGCCCCAAAATTTTAGCATTAACGATAACATTAGGGCCGTTTTCACAGGCTTGAACAAAAAAATGGATTAAATTTTATCTTGCCTAGGTACCTTTCTCTTGCCCTTTTCTCTCCCTCTGCAGCGCGCAGCAGTAGAATCAAACAGGCGGGTGATGACTCCGGTGTTCATTTTTCAAAATAAAGTTGATGGCAGTGTGGTGTAGCATTTCATGATATTTAAATTATAATTTCAAACTCTGATTATAGTAAGTATATGTGCGCAAATATAGGCTATATATATATGTGTATATATATCCATTCATACAACATACTTTAAATTGTTTTAACATCTGAAAAAAAAAAATCATCATTCAGAAGGCGTGGTGACTTTTATTTTGCTGTGGTGGTGCGCCACGATCAATTACATGTAGCGGAAACCCTGCACAAGTATGGGTACAGTCCTTTGTGTGATTAAAGACCCACAAATAAAACTGGCTTGGGTGTCAAAGGGGACGAGGAGGGTTAGCAAATGCACAGCTCCCATCACAGATGATTGGCTGCATTAAGCCTTTTAATGCCTCTGGCATTAGTGCGGTATCCCACAAACCACCGCCTCCAAACTAAGACTGATCAGACCTGATCAGGCCTTTTCCTACACAACATGTTACCCAATTATCTCTGCAAATTGTAGCAGGGCTCAAACGTAAATGTTTACTGGTCAGAGTCAGATTTACCAGCCAGCTGCCACGTCACACAAGGCTTCCTGTTGAGTTGCTGGACTGTGTGACGGTGTGACATGTGAAAAATGAGTTACCTTCACATAAGGCCAGCAACAGTAGAAGCAGCAACAGATAGATGTATTTTCTATTTATCTGTGAATTATCAGTGCCTATTTACAGTCCATCAGGGGCTAAACAGCTGGACAAGCTTTGCTTTGCTTTGGGGGACTGTGTAAAACCGTGTCCCACTGTTAGTCTTCTAGGGCTGCACGATATGATATTGTGATTGCGCCAATAATGGTGATTTTAGTGGGAGTAATAATTTCTGCATTCTGTCATTTTAACTGAAAAAAAACCCACCCAAACATCAGGTTTTTTTTACATCTGGAGAATGTGACTTGCAGGTATACTGTCACATTTATCTTTTATCAAAAAGTTGCAGCTGCTGCGATTTGGATGTTGGGCTTATCCATATTGCAAATTTAATATGATTTTGATTAATTGTGCAGCCCTGCCGACTACCTCTTTTGTCTTTATCTCTCTAAGAGTCTCTGCCTCTCCAAAACCACGATGGGTTCAGACAGGGCGTCAAGCAGTAAATTGGATGTTTCTTATATTAAATAGCAAATCTGTTAACACTACTCGCGTCCTGACACTGACGCTCGGTTTGACCTGGTTTTTGACAGATGGGCCTGTTCTATTTTTTGACACGGCACACAGAGTTTACGGGAACTCCCACTGCAGGTCTGACTTCTGTCAGAAAATATGTTGTAAACACAAAACAACGGATGAGGAAAGACGGAACATCAAATACGCCTTTTCCATCAAGCGAGTTTGAGGGCTGGTTCGGTGCCTAATCGTGAACCAGTTCTTCGTGTTTGAACAGCCAAAGAAGTGGCTCTTTGCCAAGAAAACTGGTTCCACAGCGGTACTGACTCTTTGTTGGTCAACAACAAAGAACCAACAAAGAACCGTTTACGTGTGAGGGTAGGATTATCGATCGGATCCGAGTCGAGATCCGGCTGAATACTGTACAGTGTCAATAAAAAACCCAATAAGTCACATCAAAACAGTCATGAAGTGTTAGGCTATGTAACGAGCCTATTTTAACCCCTGCTTGTTGAAGGATCATATCAACCTCTTACACTTTTTGCAATTTTTTCCTCACGTCATGCTCGCTGCACGTCGCTGGGAAAGCGGAGACATATTTTGTGATGTAACGACATGTCTATCTAGCCAGCTTTAGCCAATGGAAATGCAAACTGGTTCTTAGAGGGTTCACAACTTGAACCAATCTTGAACTGGCACCGGTACCAGCCCCGAACTAACACAAGGTTCTTGTTGGTGGAGAGGGAGTGAAAGTGGAAGGAATCCAACCAGTGACTATTCACATCAGGATTTAAAAACAGAAGAAGAAAGTTTAGGGGCAAATTTCAGCGGCGAGTTGCTGATTTCTTCAGAGTGGTTTTAAAGCCTCTCACTACAGCATGCCTCGTACCATCATGTCCTTGGTCTGAATGCTAGGGTCACTCTTTCATGCCAAATCCACTCATTTATTCCAGTGACCAAGCTAGGTCATGGTGACTGTGGGTTGTCCAAAGTCAACTAGTCACTCACAAGAAAGGCTTTTAATTAAAACAGGCTGTTCTGTGGATAGGCTTAAGAATGGAGAGGTTTCCTCATGTCACAACAATGAATGGTCAATCAATTCGTCTTAAGAGAAAGGTCAAAAAGGAATGTCGAGATCTTTTTGTTCTGTTTCTGGCTTTGTGCGCGGGTTGAGCAGAATTTGTCTACTTTCATATTTCTTTATGATGAGAGTTTAATAACGAAACTTTAACAGGGCGTATTAAATGCCTAATAACTGGCGGGACTGGGAAACTCAAACAAAATCTAAATAAGCTATAGCATGTTATTATTCGTGTTATGAAACTAATGCAAAGGAAAAAAAGAACATATCAATAAGCCTAGTCAAATATGTGGCTGTTGACCGATGAGCCTTCCACTATTTTGGCTTTTCCCTCTATTTTACTGAGAGGCCAAATGTTTCATCCAAGACTGAAAAATAACCACCGGCCAGTTTGCCTGCTCTACCAGCCAACCATCATCTGGAGATCCTGTTCACTTCCGCAGTCTGCCTGGCTGCGATGAAGAAGTGAAATCATCTGGTGAACTTTGAGGGTTTATTAAAATGAAGCTGAACCTTCAGGGCTGGTCCTCTTTTGCAAAGACAACAACTTCCTTGTTCTGTCCTTGGCGAGAACTCTTGCGCCGAATTAGACGAGCACGGTTCTTCCTTACACTCAACCCAACGCTCAGAGACAGACAAGAAACGTGTCCTCGCGTCTCTTGACAGGAGCGGAACTCTGAAACAGGAAGTGGATTCGGTAGAAGAGGAAGCTGCCCTTTTTGATAACACAGAGCGGTGTGAGGAGAACATGTCGCCACACACAGAAGCAGACAGGACAGCGGAGTCTTTGTGCAAGCAGATAACACATGCAGAAAAGGGCTGACACATTCAGCAGAAAGTCCCATCGCAAAAGTTAACACTCGATCGTTACAAAACTCCCTGTGGAGGTTTAAACCCAGACAGGCAGACTGTACCAGATATCCTGTGCAGCAGATGTAGCTAGTCAAATGGGTTATAGCAGATGGCCTAGTTAGCGTGTCAATCCATAGGTGCAGACGGTACAGACGTAGCTCAGCGTTAGCATTATGTAACGCCTCAGCCCATCTGGGCCAGGTCCTGGAGTGCAGCTGCCGCACCAGGGAAGGGTTAATAGTCTGACCTCATCTCGTATGAACACAAACGCTGCATGGATATTAGCTGGCTTTTCGTTTCACAGCACCGAACTGTCACACTGTCTGCATCAAGATTATCGTCAAATGAGATGACTCGGGGTCAGCTGGAGGTTTTCATTTAGAGTGTGTGGAATCAGAGGAAAAACCGTGCACTTCCGGCTGCAGTCTCAATGTAAACTTAATGATGAAATGCAAATCGTCGATGTCAGGTGAAAACCCTTTGAAGATCTGCGTGACTCAACTTCATTTGAGGATTCACCCGCTCATCTCATGTTGTCGGAAAGCTCTACAACAGTGGGCTCGAAATGATTGAGATACCCTGAGAAATGCACGGTCGCAAAGCCAGAAATGAGTCAGTTTTTCTTTGATTCTGAAATGCTGACACTGTGCAGATAAAGTCGTTTTCACCCGACAACAAAGATGTGCTATCACACACACACACCCCTAGATATCATTTGAGATATCGTAATATCGTCACTATAGCACAAGTGTTGTATTTTCCTGGTTTTGAAAGGCTGCATTACAGTTAAGGAATGCAATTTTCTGAACTTATTACACGAGCTGTTTTGTTATTATTTGCCTCTACCTGCTTGGTTAACATATCCACATTACTAATAACTGTGTAAATATCTTATGAATGCCCTAAAAGTCACTCCTACTATATGAATATCAAAGTATTTGGTCCAAGATATTTGATTTTGTCCGTATCGCTTAGCACTACGTACACCAACGATGTTACCGTGCATTCTGGCAGTTTGCAGAGCGTGTTGCACAGAGAAAGTAGTTCCTGAACATTTCTGGCTGTTCGAGGTCGAAGCGGAGACTTACGTGGCATGATCCCTTGGCTGACCAGTTCCTCTCGAGTTCGTCTCTGCTGGAGTTTGAGCTGGAGGACTGCATGGAGACGGAGGAGATGAGG
>OMLB01055719.1:0-10203 GCA_900302555.1 Myripristis jacobus
ATGCAACAATTTAGAATTAAAACAACCAAAAAAGACCAAAAGAGAAAATGAGGGAGAAGAGGGGAGAGAGGTTGCACACTCAAACTGAAAGTATGTTTGTGTGTGTGTATGTGTGTATGTGTGTGTCTGTGTGTGTGTATCTGTGTGTGTGTGTGTGTGTGAGGTTGAGGCCACACACTGTGGTGTTTTTCTCTCCGTCTGTGTCGCCTTGTTTCCAAGATCACAATGACGAGGCTTGTAAGATCATGTACAAACACACTCACAGCTCACACACACACACACACACACACACACACGCACACACACACACACACGCATACTGAAAGGTGTTATGACAAGGTGTGTGAAAGATTGTGAGAGATCGCAAAGACTGAAAGACAGCAACCGACCGCCCGTGGCCAACCAAGACACTCTCTCTCTCTCTCTCTCTCTCTCTCTCTCTGTACGTGTGTGTGTCTCCTCCCTCTGTCTCAGTCTCACATGCCCACAGATAGACCATACACACACATGACACTGCCACTGCCACATCTGCCTCATGATGCCAACCTGAAGGTAAGAACGTATTTTAATTCACTCTCTAACTTGTGAGGTGAAGCAGCACACGGTCAGGCTGACAGTGTCGTGTGCTTTCACCGTGGCACTCAGCCTCCCTCAGACATAACTGTAAAACATAATTAGCATAATAAACCCTCCTAAAAGGGACATGTGACTCCGTTTGAATCGTGAACCTCCAAGGTCAAAGGTTCAGGTTTTTACCCAAGGCATGAGAGCCTGCAAAATGTAAATGTACTTATGACCATACATCCGCCATTTACCAACTGAAGTGATAAAGTTGTTTTATTGCACTCAAACGTATAAGGGGACACTTGCTCTTGCTCAATAAATTTAGATTAAAAAAAAAAAGTTCCAAAGATGGAGACGTGTGTGTCCGCTGAATGTGCAGTAACTCATAAGGGAGAAAAATATGTATATGATATGGGAGCTTATATGACTAGGTCCTGCGAAGGCATGCGTTTGTCCACTGACAGTGATCTGGCAGCAAGAGCTGAGCCTCAACATTACTTGTAACACTCCGGTGTTGCTACCGGCATCATGTCAGTGTTTACACTAAACATGATCTTCCACAGTGAAGCTCTCAACTAATATGACTTTTATCACAGGAAGGAAGGGATGAAATATACCATGATATAGTAAGCCTGGTGCGTTAAAGCATATTACTATTTGACCTATTCATTGAGACATTTTTGACTCTAAGTAAAAGAAGCATTTTCTTAGCTAAACTGTGATGATGGTGTGAATCTGTTTGCGTGTTAGTATTGTTGTTACGACTATTTTTGTCCTCTTTCAATGTGGTGACCTCCTTTGACATCTGGAGACAGAATGAGGGCAACAGCCGCTTTTGTGTTCCAACTTAAAGATGAGCTTGTGCACCGACCAGGGCCCGACTTACGAACATTTGAGCTCAGCAACATTGTGTTTTCTGTGTTGAAGAGGAGAGTTAAGAATACGGCACATGAAATACAGTTTTTTCAAAGATGCTCATCTTTAAATGGGCTCCCTTTAAGTTACACTATATAGGGCTTCCATTATGTGTTCTTTATGTGGAAGAGCAATAAGCAATAAATCCAAGGAAGTAAAAATTGTGGCGCCGGTTAGCCCACGTTAGCGTAGCACAACATTTTATAAGATCCTGTGTTGCCTCTTTGTTTTTCAAGGTTGTT
Organism: Myripristis jacobus; assembly: GCA_900302555.1. NCBI lineage: Eukaryota > Metazoa > Chordata > Actinopteri > Holocentriformes > Holocentridae > Myripristis > Myripristis jacobus. The sequence goes on from OMLB01055719.1 coordinate 1,722, forward strand.
CTCAGAGACATCTGATGTCGCAAAATGTGGCTGAAACAGTAACTTTGGTTTGAAAAGTTCAAAAAGCTTTGTGTTGTGTGTGTGTCCTATTTAAGTCAGAAAGATAGAGGTGTAATTATTGTCTTGGTGTCAAGTCTAAATTGAAAACAGTATGACAAACAAGGCAATTAATTCAAGGTGATAGTCACATATTTATCAGGCATTGGTTATATATTTCCTCCATATTTATTTCCTATTTATATTTTGTCTGCTTGTGAGTTATATAATTGTCATCTGCAACAGTCCGGTGTCATTGCATCACTGCTGTGTGGAAATGATTAATTGTAGCTGTGCAAACACAAACCGACTCTAGAGTCTAAAAAACAGTATAATATTTGAGTGTAGCACCCTACAGTATGCACCCGATAATCTGTGGGGATATAGATGGAAATGTTATCATGTGAACCTCTGAAATATATTCTCAGTGAATCTGGAGGAAAACAGCACTTTAACGCCTCGCCATTGACCCAGTGCTGTATGAACTCCAGGTGGATGATCATGTGCAAACAACCTGAAGAAAAACCTCCTCCGCCGAGTTTGTTACAGGAAATGCATCTAGTATGGAAGAAAGAAGCTGTATTATTGTGTTCTGGCGCACGTTCCACAACACTTTGCCCAAATCGCTGGTGCAGGGGTGAGGTGAGCGGCCTTGGAAACCTCACACGTCATGGTTGTGAGGGCAGCATTCCTCAGCAAAATAACTGTCAGCTTCTAATTACGTTTTTTTTTTTTTTTTTTAACGGCCTCAATGGCGCACCGAGTCGGAACAATGGCAACAGCAAACAAATATGAGGCCTAGCTGTGAGATCTGAGCTATTAAAAAGGTTCACAGGCTCTGAGCGCAGCCTTGGAAAAAAATCCCCCAAAATACGACGCTCTCAGTTAAAATATAATGGAACTTTAACGATCGCTGTAGGGAATCGGTTCCGATTAGACCACGGCCACATTGTGCCGATAAAATATTACAAGCACAGCCATCACAGATACCTACACAACCCCATTTTCTGCTTTCGGAAGATTTGCAAACCTTGTCTATACTGTGCAAGTCAGGGCGATATTTGAATGTATAATTAAAGAGCACATCGAGGTGATGTCCCTCACTCATGCACCAAATGATCAGGATGTGCTGTGCAACGATAACTTCAAAGTTTTGATACACAAATATTGATGTGTTTTTATCTGAGGTTTTACCAAATGATAAAGCTGCTTTTAATGTTGTATTCAAAGATGTAAGAATGCAGTTCTTCAAAGCTCATACGTCATGAGATTGCGAGGGGGTTTACTTGCAGTTTGCATGTAATCACTTACCAAATCTTGAGTTGGGATGTGTTAATTTCAGTGGCTTGTGGAGCAGTGGAGTGAAGCGAATCACCAGAGGAATAAGTTAGTCAGTGATCAGACAAACATTTATATTTAATAACGTCCAAATTCTTGTGTCAGTTTTGCGATGAGTGATGATTCTTCATACAAATGTTTTTGCTTTAAATAATTATGTATATTTTATTACCATTTTCGGTGCAAAACTCAGTGCCACGGCCCTCAGTTTAGCCCTCTGGTTAACTTTAGTGTTGTTTACAGAATTAGGGGAGACCATGTACACTCAGTGTGATCTCACACTAAACACCTCATTATCGATTTGGAAATAATTCTTCTTGATACAATGTGCTAATCACTGCTCTCTGTGTAATGTGACCCTTGTGGGCCTTTGTGTGAACGGATTAAAGACATTACAGTATTCAGAGGAAAACAGCTTTCTGGCATTTGTAATTAAAAGCTTAATACGTCAGAGTCACACCAAATAGCATTTTTCCACACTAACGCGTTGCAGTTGCAAACTGGTTCGTATTGAAAGAAGGTGATAGTGCAGCGTCACCTGTTTTGTACTGTGATCGGCATAAGAAACACAATCCAAATCCAGTGTATTGACTTTCAGCAAGTTGGTGTATTTTCTCATAAATTAGGAGTAAATTACATTGTAATGCATAAGGTTATGGCGCATGCATAAGGTCATGTCCGTGTCTGGAATATTGCCTGTTTAGATAAATGATATTGTCTCTTATTCACAGAAAAGGTTTTTTGACCATTTGACCAAACTAACCCATGGACAGCACATGAGAAAAAAAAGCACAGCCATGAATCTGAGATTTGGACAGATTTGCTTTGCTCCCAACTCTGTAGTTGACTTGACGTGAGGCTCAACAACAGCGGACCTGAAATTACAATTATTCACAATCAGTCAGGGTTTTCCACTGATCTGCAGTAAATGCAATAATCAGAACTTGTTTCTTTGAATATAAAGACCACTTAAGGGCCATCTGACATTTAAAATGGAGCACGTCACCCAGCAGCGTAATATGAAGGTTTGGGGGGCACAGTACTCACAGTCTCTCGATGCCCACTGCAGAAGCACACGTACAGTCAGGAACAGGATGCCGTACACTCTATCATGCAACAAAGAGGATTTAGCAAATGACTGAATTGGATTATTGTTAAGTAATTTTCACAAAAGCAGTTGTTAAAGACCCTCATGTGGCCTAGATTGAATGATTGAATGACTGAATGATTATGTATATTTTTTATTGTTTTATCCAAGCCAACTTTACGACGGCAGTATTGCAGATGTCTATGCATGTATGATCAACTTTGTGTGTGTATGAGTAAATTTGCAGCGGCTCTGTCCGGTTACTAGGCACTTCCTTGACCAAAATTCCAAGCTGCAGCCAAACACACACACACACACACACACACAGCGTAGGCTGTAATCTTAAATTCACCTTCGCTTTGTTATCTATACATGCCTCAAACGATACAACTAAGTGCAAAGCGGAAGCAAAACGACCAACTATCAGCTTGTTACTGGCCTCAGTCTTCAGTCCACATTAAAAAAGTGACACCAGTGAGAAATAAAAATACCAATTTCAGTTCATTTTTGCTCCAGGTAAGATTCTGACATAAGAACCTCTCCAAAATTACTGGCAAATGAGACACATTTCATAACAGTATTTATGGGTAAATTTGTCTTTAGTCACAGTGGTCAGAGAAACGATCTAAAATGCTCCGAGAAATTTGATGATGTTAATATTCTGATTTTAAAGAAACAACGTCTACGGCTGAGCTAAATATTTCTATCAGTCATGTTTTGTTGAAGATGTTATGCTTATACACACTATCTGTTAAACATTCACCTACACCGTCAGCATGGACAGAAGTGAACAAAATAAGAGGTAAAACGTCTAATTTTATCATATTGTGCCACACAAAAGCAAAATATTCACATCTAGGTAGATTTACGCCTATTGCTAAACTCTGGTGTAATAGCTCAGGTTCAGTGAGGGGTCGAATGCAGTGACATGGCCTGTTTTGTTCCATGATGCAGAACGTTACACTTCCACTGTCGGGATCTAAAGATATTTGGTGGTTTTATTTCTGGTTCATTCAGTTGCTCCATTCACTCCGTCACCACTTTTTTACTTTAGGGACGAAAGACAAGACAAACAGAGAGATGGGTCGGAGAAAACAGACGAGAGAAAAAGTCCAGAAGCATTCGTCTCTTTCCCCCTCCCCTGCTCCCTCAGTTTTTTTGGGTGAATTTGAGAGAAAACTAGAAAACTCCCCCACAAACACTCCTCCGCACGCCTCTTCCCTCCGATCACATCTTTTCATTCACTCATCTTCTCTCCTTTCATTTTCACAGGTTTTGCGCTCATGAACACATACTGCCACAAAACACAGGCAACACACAATTAGACAAACTGGCAGAACATGTGAGAATGTATGGTAGAAATCCAACAGGGTTTTCTCAAATCATTTGTGTGAAATTTCTTGGGTTGATTCGTTCTATTCGGCAAGAGAACAGGATTTAGAGCCCATCAGATGTTCAGTTTCTATTTAATAGCATCTCGGTAAAAGAGGCCTCACTAGTTCACTAAGACTGACGTGCAGCTAAGACTGTGCACCATTACATTTGCGATATTTCGTTCGAAAAAGTCTACACTCATTTTTTTAAATTCATATAATCATGCTATATGCATTCTTTTCTGTTAAATGTCATTGGTAGGGAATAAAAAAACCCCACATCATTTTACCTTAAAATACACAATCTGTTTGCAATCAGAAATATTACATAACCCAGAACTTTAACGATTTCTAATATATATATATATATATACTTTTGTGCCATCATGGTTTTATAACAGCTGAAACTCTTTTTATCACAACTACACCTTTATACTTGAAAATAATTGTATGACGTGATGCAGAGACCATTTCTGTGTGAATTCCACGCTCCTTACCTGTGGCATAAAATAACCTCAGATAGCACAATGCAAAATATTAATCATTAAAATTTAAAAAAGTATGACCCAATAATTGCTACTGTAATTATCATATATGCTAATAATGAGGTTATTGAGTCAGATAGAGTTACTGTAGCTGTAACACCATTATCTATCCTGCATGGTAATGCTGAGGTTTCCACTTCTGAGATGCAGTCACACTGTAGTAGTGACCTCAGCATTAACATGACCACCTACACACAGGTACACACACACACACACACACACACACACACACTGTCATTCACTTCTTCTCCCCTTACAAACAACAACTGCTATCTGTACATTGGAAATACCAAATGTATTGTTAATTTGTCTCTTATGTGAATTATTCTGCATGGACATTTGACAGATGCATAGGTGAGGGTTCAGCCTATCTAAGTCTTATGATAAAATTTTACTAACCCCGCCAGCATGTGAACGACACCGATGTCAAGGCCGTTAAACTCAGCATCAACCTAAACAATCAAAAGATTTTCACAATATCATGTGACAGCTTTGGTAAAAATTCATTTTAAAACAGTTTTGGAAACTGTTCATAACTGATATCAAGAGTATATAGAATATTTAGTTTCCAGATACGCTTGGTTGGACCTGCTATATCCCGACACCTGATTTGTCAAAAGCTAGTTAAGCTGTGAGAGATGATTGGCGAAAGTGGAAAACTGTGTTAAATATTTTTCATGTTACCATATATACATGGACATAAGCTTACATATCCATACAAATACACATGCAGTTAGATTACAATACGCTCTTTTCACTGAACACATGCATATGAAATAACAATAAGTAAGTAAGTAAGTCTATAAATTGTAAGAAAATATAATAACAATAATAATAATAATAATAATATTAATACAGGTATAATGTATAATAAAATACAAAATACAAAAGAAAAGGAAAATAAATGAAACACTTTCTCTTAATCTATCATCCCTAATATCGTAACGCTACCTCCCAGCCCTACCCTTCTGTCTTCACTTCACTACTTTGTTGGTGTAAAGTGGGGAATGCTAATTTTAGATCACAGATGTGAGAAGAGTGAGAGTGAGAGGCAACCAAACCTTGTCCATGAGAAAGTACCTTATTCTTTCTAAACGGAGTGTTTTTGTAAGGTTGCTTTGCCGTGCAGACTTCTTTCTTCTTCTTTTTTTCCAGTTTATGAGAAGCAGCTTCTTTGCGACTACAAGATAGGAAACATTGCTGGGTGGTCCTTAATTTTATAGCATCATCAGATATTCCTAGAATAATAATGAGTTCTTCTGCTTCTAACAGGATTGAAAGCATTTTAGATATTAATTTGAAAATATTGACCCAGTAGGTCTTGACTTTGAGACAGAGAGCTACGCTGCGGAGTGGTGTATCATCTGTAGGAAGGCATCTGTCACATGTTGGGGACACCTCAGCATATAATATAATCATATAATCTGGGTAACCTCTGCTTAGAGTAATGAAGACAGTTTGGGATTTTAAACTGGATTAAACAGTGGCTTGCATTTTCAGAGCATCGATGGATACCAAGATTTTTTCCCAAAGAATGTCCGAGATGCACATTTCTCCTTCCCCTTTTCGACTGGACTGATAGATTGTAAAGTGTCTTATATATAAGGCATTCATTTTTCTGAGTATGATGAGCCTGGGGCATCTGTCAATACTGGAGCCTCTAAAAGTCTCACATTTTTGCAGATGTTTTATTAGATATTAGATATTTACTGATTTTTTTGAAGTGTCTTCAGGATAGTAACTTGAAGGTGAGTGATATATAACAGAACATCATCAGTGTATAAGAATATATTTTTCTTTAGATTTTTCTGCATTATAACCACGATTTCGAGGGTCTGAGCAGATAGTATCAACAAGAGGTTCAATAGCTTAGGCAAAGATCAAGGGAGATAAGGGGCATCCTTTTCTTGCTCTTCTATGTAAATAATGTAAATTAAAATGGGGGACAGTGTTTGATTTGTGAGGATTTTTGCACAAGGGTTGTGAGGATTGTAAGGGTTGTTACTGAGATAAAGTTTCCCTAAATTTAAACTGTTTAAAAATTTCAAACAGAAAGAGCCATTCAATTTGGTCGATCGGCTTTTCTGCTTCGAGTGGCAGAATGGCTAGAGTTCTTCTCTCATTCTGTCAGTGGAGTATACAATGTCGAATTGTCATATAAGATTGAAAAAAAATATTTCTGTTTGGTATAAAACCAGTCTGATCAGTATGCATCAGTTTACCTAAAAGGAGTTCAGTCTGTCAGCCAGGTCTATATGGTTTAATAAGCAAATAGGACAAAAAAGAGCCTTCTTCTGAGTCCTCACCCTTTTTATCTAGCATTGAATTGACCGCTTCAGTTGGTGTAGGAGGAAGGACACCATCAGTGTGGGCTTGAGTGAGCACTCCATGTAAATAACGAACATAGAATTTCATCTCGCCTGGGAGGTCATCAGGACGAGAGCCGTTATTGCTTTTAGGTGAAGTGATGGCCCTTTGAATTTCTTCAACAGAAGTTTCAGTTCAACTGAGTTGATTCTACTTCATCTAATTGTGAGCGGTTGCATTCATCTAAGAAATCTGGCATTGCAATGTTGTCTGAATTGTTGATGGATGTATACAGTTTTTGTTAAATTGGAGAAATCGTTTTTTGGGTTTCATCAAAACCTCATCTTTATCAGATTTAATTTTGTGTATGGTACAATCTTTTTCCTGTTTTCTGAGTTGCTGTGCTAAAAGTTATTGTGGTTTGTCACTAAATTAAAAATGAGAATTGTTGAGAATATCTTGTTTTATTCATATTTTAGAGTTGTTTTTCTACGTAATTCATCAGAAGGTGTTTGTGCAGAGGGTATTTTTAGACGCTCTAAAGTAAAAAACTGCACTGAATAAATAAAGTTTATGCCCGATCATCTGATCGGGCAGTTTGCATTTACAATCACATTTTTTTAAATTAAAAATGTCAATGTAACAGTTATTTAGAACATGCACAAGGGAATACACATCCAGATGGTAGAACTCATTCATGCAACAATATTGAATAAAGTGCATTTTTTCTCAGTTTTCACTGCTTTCCTGTTGGACGATGTAAGAATAGTTCATAATATGTATTGTCTGTTTCATGGATGTATTGAACGGTCTGGTCACTTGCACATATTTGCTGATGCAAGCAAAGCTGTAACACATCATTATACTTCATGCTGCTGAAAATGACACCAGCTGTGAATTCACATGTTGTGAACAGACTGCATGTGCTGCTATTGTTTTCCTTGTCCATCTTCTAAGTGAATGTTAAATTGATATATCCAGTCTATAGAATTTTCTATTTAAAAAATGTGATTGCAAACACTAACTGCCCAAATGGAGGATTTTCCCCAAAAACTTTGTTTATTCAGTTGAGTTTTTCACTTTGGAGCATCTAGAAGATTAAAGTCGGCTTAGCTGAAATAATACTTTCAGTGCACTTTAGCCAATCATGACTTACAGTTTAACATGCTTTTACCAAATAAGCTGTACAGATGTAATATGTAATCTGTAAATGCAGGATCCTGAGCATATCTGGCAGGCTGACCACATCTGGTACTGACATCTGTTTCAAAAATCAATATTGATAGCAGCTATGGATGACTACAGACATTGTCTCAGCTTTCATTTTGGAGCTAAAGTGTATTTAAACAGATTTTCAGTTTTGGCACAGGCCACTGTATCAACAGCTATTCAGCAGCAAATGTTGGGAATGTATACTTGGTGTTGAGTCTGTTCTGAAGCTGAATATTGACTGGCAGGGTTTATGTGTAAACACTTTGACTCATGACCAGTAATGTCTGTGTTAGTCTGTCTGTGTAACTGCTGAATCATTACCTGTGAGTCACATTATTATTCACAAATGAGTTGTTATGTTACGTAGTCTGGTCCCCTACTGAGACACTGCAGAGCCACAGCTTACATCTGTACTACCAGTACAGATGTGTGTGTGTGTGTGTGTGTGTGTGTGTGACAGCATTACTGCAATTGTGGTCATGTTGGTGATTCTGTGTCTATGTACATATGAGGGATAAATGTCACTGAAGCTGTTATACTATGTAGGTTTAACACATAGCCCAACACAACAGTCGGAAATAGAG
>OMLB01055721.1:0-10921 GCA_900302555.1 Myripristis jacobus
ACGGGACAGTTGATATGGAGATATATGTATGTGCTGATTGTGATCGTAGCATTGAATAGTGGTTTTTGTCGGTATTTATTGCATTGTTCATGTGCCTGACATTCCGGAAGCCTGCCTGTGAGGTTTTGGTGACGTGTGCACACTGCTCGCCGGTCTCCGCTCCGCGCCAGTCTCCTGGACTCATTTGATTGGTTAAAGTGAATCGGCTGTGTCAAACCCACTCCACACCTTCTCTCCTCCCTTGTGCCGGTAGGAGGAGCGGCGGAGTACTTGCGCCATGCGCACGGCGTGCCAAACTTGCAAAATCCGCCTAGCCACACCCGCACCACATTTAAGGGCCGGAACATTGGCTCATTTGATTGATTTAAAGTGAATCGGCTGTGTCAAACCCACTCCGCGCCTTCTCTCCTCCCTTGCGCCGGTAGGAGGACCACTTGCGCCAAGGCGCACGGCGTGCCAAACTTGCAAAATCCACTTGGCCACACCCAGCACGCCTGGCGCAACTGCGCCAAACGCGCAGCTGCGCCGGTCTGCGAAACTAGAGCCCAGTACCTCAAATGAACTAAATCTAAATAAACTGTTGATGATGCAATGGTGCACTGGGAAATGACCCCATATTTGTGGTACTCAAAATATTCTCCCAAGGTTGGCAAGTCTGTATTAATTTGTCACATTTTCTTACCTTCCACCAGTTGAAGGCATCCTCTGGGATACTGTATTGTCTTGTCAAAAAGGGCTGAAGAGACTTGTTGAAGTGCCCCATAAACCACGGATCACCCTCTGATAAACACGTCTGACAGGCACACGGGCTTGAGTCCATCAGAGGGGACATGTATTCAAAAAAAGTCTTTGAAAATCTGGTATATGACTCTCTATACAGGAACAAATAGACGGCACTGATACAGACAAGGAGAACAAACACCTTACATTTCCTAGGAAGCATTTTGGGCAGCGGCTCCAACCTGCAGACAGACCGTGTGGTGAAATATACAGATGAGCCTAAAGCAGATTCATAAACGTAGTAAAGTTGTCATAAATATCTTATAGTCTTACATAATTTTGAACTATAGCCTACAGCAAAACAAGCATTACTTTGACACAGTTCAGCACCATATTAATAGTAGAACCCACCTAAAGTAATTTTATTTGCAGGAATACATTTTGCCATTATTTTGAGGTTGACATAAAAAAAATAGCATCAGTCTTAGGTTGTTGACATGTAAGATAATTCTTACAAAAAATGCACTAATAGTTATCATGTTTTTCTTACCTTACTAGGGTCTTAGTTCAGTAAGTAATGGTCCCATTAGGCAATTACTATAGATGAATATTAGTGAAAAAGTTGATGAACTTCTCCACTGAGAACCACTGAGACTGAATGAAGTTGCAGTGTGACGAAGTGACTCACTGCAGCTATACAGTGAAGGGGTGTGGTGTGTCAGTCGTGTCTAAGACTGATGCACCTTAAAGCCCACTGAAACAGGAAAACCAAATAAAGCCCTACACACTTTGCCCCAGGTGCTTGTTGTAGCACTACTCTCATTAGATCAGACAGACAACACTTAGAGCCAAATAAAGAGGTGCAGTCTAAACATGCGGTATCTAGTCATGTGTCCCATCACTGTGCTGTTTGAGCATCCATAAACATTATCATCATATTGAAAATCCCTCAGGAATACTACATAAATTGCTCTAGGTTATGCACATTTTAAATTCTTCACCAATAAAAACAGATCATATCTTGTCCTGTTGAATCTGTATTGTTGGAGCCCAGACTATATGCAGATCTGAATATTTGCACATATGCAAGGCAGTTTTACTCTCAGCCCCTTGCCCATCCTGTCTAACAAGGCCCACCACCTGTCCCATTTCTGGCCTTGCCAAAGAGCCTACTATCACATCAAAAATAAGGAAATCAAATCTAAGCTAAAAACCTATTTCTAAGTGCATTTTGTTAATATTATTTTCCACCTGCATTTTAACCTGCTCTAATCTCTTATTATAATATCTTAGCTGTTGCAGTTTTTCTTGTTCTTGCCACCACTGTGTATGGAATGTGCTGTTCAAATCAACATGTTGTCTTCATGATTTTCAGTCTGTTCTCCCAGTTGCTCTTTATCTCTCCCCACTGTGGTCTCTTACTTAACATGTAAATCAAAAGTACTGCCCACATAGTTTGACTATAAAATATTTGATGTATGCGTTTATGCCCTATTTTGGATGTGGTGAGTGAATGTGGCCAGATGGATGTACAGGGCCAAATGCTGACCGCTGGCAGGCTAAAAAAAATAAAAAAATAAAAAAATAAATAGATGAAAATTGCCATTAATAAACATTGGCATTACTGACAAGAAAACTGCATGTGAGATTATTATCATTAAATTACAAGATTTCTTTGATTGTAACTAAATTGATTGCGACTGTCTTGACCTCTCTGAACAACTCTTCTCCAAACTTTCTCCACGAATCCGCCATTTTACTGCAAGCTCTCCAGGGCTGTTGGCATGTCTTGCAGCAGTGTGTATGAGCAATTCAGCAATCTGTTCCTATGTGGCGAAACCACTGCAGCCATGATGTGTCTGTGTATCTCTTATGTGTGCACTGCACCACACCACATTGTATTTCCTGGAGTAAAGAATCAAGTGTTGAGCGCATGCCGGCACATTCCAAGCGCAATCTGAGATTTCTATCGGTGGGTGTCAGGAACATGCAGACATTTAAAAACATTTTTAATAATCCACTGTTGGATAACTTAATACAGTTTTAGTCTCCTATTAAGAGGTTTATGCAGCACCATGATTTTGCATCTTGAGCTTAACATAATCATTTATCAATTTCATCGCAAAAGACATGTACCTGTATGATAATCCCACCTTTATCACGGCACAAGGGTCCTTCATTTAATTTCCCATTATAGACAGCAACTGCTATGTGCTAAAGTGAAAACCACAATATTCTATTTGCTCAAACTCTTTGAACTCATATTTGAACAAGGTATTCAACATTTAGCAAGTTTGAATCATTGGCAATTTAATACACTGTACCATCCAAGACCCAAGTATCTTATTGTACTCATCTGATATTACCATGAACAAATACTGCATGTGGCTTGGCCTACTAGGGATAGGATATTTAAACAGCCCTCAACACCACCTGGGGAACTGCACCCCAGGAAATGCAGTGTCAGTGTTACTTCATTATGCACACAGGCGAGTGTAAAGAAGCATGTGAAGAAAATGTGACTCAACCAAATATTTACTTTAAATTATTTTATTAAAGAGAAACTGCTATGGGGAGAGAAAGTCATCGTCATTTTGCACTTTACATTAAGTTTAAAAAAAGCAGTACTTTTGCACGCCAATGGATCAAAGGTGCGTAGAAGACCATAGGTCAGCAAAGACACAACAAGACTACCATGCTGTCCACTTCACTTGCAGTCAGAGATATTTAACATTTCTGCATGGTGAACTTTATCACATTGTAATTAAATATCTCTGCAAGTGAAGTGGACATTAAGTTTAAAATAATGGGAATACAAAAATAGAAATTTAGAATAAACAGCTAAATGCACTTTGTGTGGAGGAAAGAAGGAAGCCAATGGCTTGCACACACTGCAAAACAAAGTGAAGAGAAGAGGTTAAGTGCAAGTTTAACTAACATGCACACTCTCTTCTGATGCTACCCAACCAGAATTACCTCTTAACTGCCTCAAAACTAATTTAGCCTTACCCCAATGGGAAAAAAGCAATGCTATGACTACCTTGGAACTGTCTTTACTGGACACTTACTCCTATTTGAGAATAATTATAACTCAAGAATGCTGGACCATAAAAGAGTAAGACCAAAGGAGATATTTCCATGTCCTTGCTTCCCACTCAGTCAGAGAGGTAAGGAACTACATCCATCAAACAAAACCGTATCCCATGCTGCCCTCATGGTCTAAAATACAATAAATCATCCCGTAAAAATTAACTGAGTGAATCAGGAGTGTCAAGCTCCGATTATTCGCCTTCTGTTTCATTTTGTGTTCAAAAGACACAGGAAAAGTTAGAACTCATTCTTAAAACTTAGTCATGTGAGAAAATGTAAATGTCTGAGGTTTGGATTCTCTACTCGAACCTTGTCAGGCTTGACCATCAGTTCAGGCACAGATTATTTAATTATTCCAGTGGGTTTGAGAGGGTTATGCTCTGTGCTGTGGTGGATAAGTGAACTTGAAAATGAACTTCCACAGTTCCCCAGGGGACGGTCAAACAGTCATCAGGCAGCAGTCTGTGTTTTTTTTATCTATTAAACAGCTGCTTTCTGAGCTACTTGCACTTCTGTTTGCATTTGGTGCATCAGCTGACAGTTCAGCTGCGCTCAGCAGAATCACACAGGATATTTTTTTTAATTGGAAAAGCAACTGGTTGGGCTGGTGTCGGGATCAAAGTGCAAGGTGTTGGGCTGGATCAGGTCGAGTCCGGTACAGCTTTGATGTTTATTGGCCCGTAAAAATCTGAAGAATAACACTTTGATATTTGCGAAATTATATATTAAACATCAGCCAGGGAATGATATAAATAAATAACTAATATGTCAGAAGAAAATTAAAGAATCAACACCCTCGCTATCGTTTATTAAATGATTCTGCTATACTTCCAAATGTCAGATAAAATAGGTAGAGAATTTATCTGTCATTTATTCAGAGGGGGGAAAAAATGGAAAGACTTCCACAAAGGATACACCTGTGCTTACACTTTAAAAGAAGACACAATGCAATTTAGAGGAGAAAAAAATTTATTTGTGGCCGTACAAAAACCGCCATGCCACCCACACAGCTAGGAACCATCTTCCTTAAAGCTGAAAGCAGCAAAAACTCAGAAGAACATAACTCAGAATTGTGCAAAAATAACTAAAATTCTAGGTTATGATTCAGGGACATGTTGCTGTTTGAAAACATACATCAAGTTCACTTTGTGTAAAACAATACGGTGTAAAAACGTACAAATGATAACAGAGCTCATTCAGTTCATGAACATCATGTTTCCATTTCTTCATTCTGGCTCTCGGTCAAAACACAAGGCAAAGCAGAGTATGGTGGTAAGCAGCAGTACTTTCCAGATCAATAAATGGAACATCCTAAACAAATTGAGTCACTGGAGCATTGAAATCTTCCTGTTGGGGATCATGTCTATGCAAATCTTCTGGGCCTCAACAGACATCTCTCTTTCCATGGCCAGCAGCATTTTTGCTTTCCCAGATGTTTATCACCTGTCTAGTTTGGTTAAACAACTCTTGACCTTTTTACCTTTTCTGTTACCATTATCCACAATAATAGCAGTTTATTTGCTGTCATATTAACTTCAGCTGTTGTCAGCTGCTCATCCTAATGCCACACGGGTTGAACTCAGCCAGAGTGAAAATGTCAACCTTGGTCTGGGGTTGACTATGAAGTATATTGAAAACAGCTGACTGTGAAACTTCTTGTGTGCTTACCCCAGGGTCACCACACGTTGAAAATGTGACTGTGAATGCGCAAACTAATGCCAATACTGTGTTGCGTGTGTGTGTGTGTGTGTGTGTGTGTTTGAGAGAGAGATAGAGAGAGGACAGCTGAACTTGAGACTGACTTGCTGTGTGAGGTTGTTTTCCACAGATAATTGTGAAATGAAGCAAAAGAAATTGTCACTTAATAGCCAATTAGTAGCCAGCTTTACATTTAATTGACGAGGGACAGTTGTTTACATGCCCCCTTCACACTTTACATGCCCCCTTCACACAAGGGGGTGGTTTGTTGTCAGACGACCTGTGTTTGAACTCTGTATGTATTCTTGCTCCATTCAATGTATATTTGAGTACATTGATGGCACAAATAAGACTGTCTCTTAGTGCAAGGTTGGATCGGTTTGTTAAATATGTTATATCATATAAAGTCATCACTAGGCATCACTATCACACTGGGCAACAACAGCAGGGCTGAGAGTCAGGGCTAAGCTGTCATTTTAAGAGCACTGGACTGTGGGTGGCTATGGGTGCCATCTTGAGAGGTGTGGGTGTGTGTGTCAAACTGTGGACCACATGAGGGGTGTGTTTGCGGCAGAAAGAATAGTGTAAAAACAAAGGAAGTGTGAAAAGTGTGTTCGTTAACTGCAATAAACAGTGCAGCCATTAGGAAGTTATATGTAGTCTAGTTTATACATTAAAAAAAATCTTAATTTTGTTTGCGTCTCCCTGCAATATTGTACCAGTGGTTGGAACATATTGACCAGGAGGGCTTCAGTAAGCAACAAGCAAAGTTCTGGCCTTGAGCAAATTTGAGTGCAAAAATGTACCATGAGCTGGTGAGTGGGGAGTTCTGTCTTCCTTGTTGGATTCCATTGTCCTCCATTGCCACACCACGCGACGTAGCCCTTTGCAGGGAAAGCTACAGTTTTTTGCCACCAAACATTTTGGGGATATCACTTTGGGCCTCAGTACTGCCAGCCCTGTACAGCAAGGTTTTAAATACCTCTACTTTTGCAGGCTTGTACTTACTGTCCAATACTGAAAATAAGATATGAAAAATGTCAAACTTTGTGTAAAATGTACTGTTTGATACCCTTATAAGAAATGTGCTAAACACCATCTTTAAATGTAAGTAATAGTAAAATATGAACACTTGTCCTAACATTGATAAATAAATTACGAAGACCTGACACACTGAATGAATTTTGTCACCATCTCGAGTTTATCCCTTGTCTCTCCCTGTGTTTCCTGTGTGTGTGTGTGTGTGTGTGTGTGTGTGTGTGTGTGTGTGTGTTATGGGTGTGGCACTCGATCAACTCTCTGGCTACTGATCAGCAGACACACCTGCAGTCCATCGACTCATCTCCCCAGCAGCATATCTACCCTGGTTCTTCAGTCACTCCTCGCAAGTTTGTTGCCTCAGCTAGCGTGATATTTAACATTTGGCCCCTCAGATTTGTGCTCTCTAAGTCGACTTGAGTTTGCCTTGGATTACTCAAACCCTTGTTTCCTTGTGTCCAGGATCATTTACCTGCCTGCCCGCTACCTGACCTTATATTGCTCAGCTTGCTACGCCACATCCACAACTCCGCTCAGCCTGTCTCGCCTGCTGCCATCATCAGCCTCCCCCAGCAAAGATTCATCTCCTCATCCACCTCCCAAAATAGGTTGCCATCTATTTCATCGAATTGTAGTAAACAACATAAATACTGTTTTCAAAGCATTATCCAAGGACCTCTGTGGGTCCACAGGACTTGTATGTGGTCCTCAGTAAAATGACAAATACTTTAATTTCACTCAAATACAATTAACTGGAACCTTTTTTTTTAGACAAGTAAACAAACCAACAAACAAAAAAAAATTTCAGGGGAAAAAATTCAGGATGTACATTATGTTTTTGGGGTGAGTTTACCACTGCTGACAAGCACGAGAAACACAACACCATATAAACCACAGTTTCTCAAATGGAGGTACGTGTACCCCTGGGGGTACGTGAAGGAACTCCAGGGGGTACGTGAGATTTTTAAAAAATTATACAACACATGGATCCGACCGAGCAATCTGATTGGTCAATCAGACGTTTAGAATGTGCTCAAATGAGCATGACAGTACGGCTAGCCATGCTCAAATGAAAATTATACAACACGTAGATCCGACCGAGCAATCTGATTGGTCAATCAGACGTTTAGAATGTGCTCAAAATCTTCATCACTGAGCAAGGTTAGCCGTGCTCAAATGACAAAATCTTCATCACTGAAAATATTACTCCGCCCGGCAATATTATTGCCCAAGTCTGTGTGGTTTCCATGGCAACGCGAAACGTTTCACTGAAACCCGCATCAAAAGCCGCTGTCAACTTTGTTTGTCTGCATAACGGACCGTTATGTGGTCAATTTTGATTTATTTGGCGACCTAAGTTTGGATAAAAGGCTGAACGAGGAAGACAAGACAGGAGAGAAAAAGGAGAGATACGCGAGAGTGATGAGTGAAGAGCTGGATCAGCTGGAGAGGTCAGGAAATGAAGCCGGTACGGCCCCGTCAACGTCTTGGGCCGTCAAATGTCTACAAGACCACCTGACAAACACCGGGCAAACAGCTGATTTCTGAACTGTAAGGAAAGAAGAGCTAAACAAGATCCTCCGTGAATTTTATGGAGCACGGACAGTACCCGCTGAGGCAGATTCAGCACCACGGACAGTACCCGCTGAGGCAGATTCAGCACCGCGGACAGTACCCTCTGAGGCAGATTCAGCACCGCGGACAGTACCTGTAAGATTTTCCATGGAGATGTGCAGGCTATAACTTTGTTCTTGTTATTAATGTGTTAATGTTATCAGTTATTAATTAGCCTATTAATCGTTATTCATTTCTTTAGTCTTTATTAGTTTCCTAGGCCATTGATTTAATTAATTTGTCAATTTGTTTGCATCTGTATCAACACTCAACAATCAACACATCTGTGAAAACTGTCGTCTTTATTTCAGAGGTAAATTGATAACAGCCTGAAAAGGTGATTAGCAAAATCCCCCGAAAGGTGGGGTTGAAATTATATAACTCTGTTCAGCCTTAATGTTACTGCTTACTGTTGCTTTTTCTGCTTAGCCACATTAATTGGAGCTGACGTTAACTTGGAGTGACACACCCCCAGCTGAAATAAAACATCTACCGGTGAGTTTATGAAAAGATAGGTTTGTTCTGGCGCCGACACTGGAAAGCAGTGGCCTATATTTAAATATAACTGTTAATATAATTTGGTTGTAGATAAAGATCAGCTGTGCTGCTGAGTCGTTGCTGAGAAGTTGGCAGAAGTATAACTATCAGTCCTTGAAAAAATGATTTTTTCCAGCGGTAGTTACAACATGATTGAGCTAGCAAAGCCGTTTTGTGTTGCTATGTGTGGTATTTATTCAGTTTTGGGAAATCACGATGTCTAGAAAACATAAGCCTAAGTTGGCTGGCTGACAAGGACTAGTTAACCTCAGATCTCATGTATTTCCACTGAAACGAAGAGAATACTAGCAAAAAACTTTTATATTTTGGAAGTGAAATGCGTTTATTATACAGAGGTTATTGTATGATTAGAATAAAAAGTGCATTCACATGATCGTAGTCGGATGAGGACGCATATCAAGAATGTTTTAGTGAATGGGCAACAGGTCAACAAATTTTCTAACCATCTTCTTTAAAGCTGAAAGCAGAAAAACTCAGAAGAATTTTAGCAATTTTAGCAATTCTTGCAAAATTGCTAAAATTCTAGGTTATTCTTCAGGTACATGTTGCTGTTTGAACAAAACATACATCAAGTTTGCTTTGTGTAAAACAATACGGTGTAAAAAAACACACACACAAATGATAACAGAGCTTACTTAGTTCATGAACACCATGTTTAGCTAGACAGATAGCTAGATAGATAGCTAGATAGCTAGATAGAAACTTTATTAATCCCCGCAGGGAAATTGTGATGCCATAGCAGCACATAAAACAGCCACACATAACACAATTAAACAATAAACTAAAAACAGACTAAAAAAGTGCAGTAAAATAAATAAATAAAATACAATGAAGTAAAATACAATGAGGACCACGGAGGCTGAGGCACTATATGCTAAGTACATGGGTAAGGCAGTGACTAAGTAAAGCTATCTTGTCAGAGTTATCGAGCTTGACTACAGATTTTCTGTGCCCCTCTGTAAGGCAGTGGGGCAGGATCAGTCTGTGGCTCAGGTTGCTCTTTTGCCTATTTATTATGTCATAGAGGGGGTGGCAGGGGTTATCCATGATGGTCAATATTTTGGACAGTTGTCTCTCTGCCACCACATCCTCCAGTGAAACCAGCTTTGAGCCAATGATGTTTCCAGCTTTTTTGATAAGCTTATTCAGTCTGTTAGAGTCTTTCGCAGTGGTGCCGCTGCCCCAACACACAACAGCAAAGAAGATGGCACTGGCAACAACGGACTGGTAAAAAATGGTGAGCATTTTGTGACAGACACTAAAAGATCTGAGCCATCTTAAAAAATAGAGCCGGCTCATCCCTTTCTTATGACTGGCAGTCATGTTTGTGGACCAGTCCAGTCTGTCGTTGAGGTAGACTCCCAGGTATTTGTAGGAGCTGACCGACTCCACATCACAGCCCCTGATGCAGACTGGATCAGGTGGGCTCCTTTTCTTCCAGAAGTCTACTACCATTTCATTTCCATTTCTTCATTCTGGCTCTCGGTCAAAACACAAGGCAAAGCAGAGTATGGAGTTCAGCAGCGGCGCTTTTCAGATCAATAAATGGAACATCCTAAACAAATTGAGTCTCTGGAGCATTAAAAGCTTCCTGTTGGGGATCATGTCTATGCAAATCTTCTGGACCTCATTGTTGTCAACAGACATCTCTATTTCCATGGCCAGCAGCATTTTTGCTTTCCCAGATGTCTATCACCTGACTACTTACACTCACCTAAAGGATTATTAGGAACACCATACTAATACCGTGTTTGACCCCCTTTCGCCTTCAGAACTGCCTTAATTCTTCGTGGCATTGATTCAACAAGGTGCTGGAAGCATTCTTTAGAAATGTTGGCCCATATTGATAGGATAGCATCTTGCAGTTGATGGAGATTTGTGGGATGTACATCCAGGGCACGAAGCTCCCATTCCACCACATCCCAAAGATGTTCTACTGGATTGAGATCTGGTGACTGTGGGGGGCATTTTAGTAAAGTGAACTCACTGTCATGTTCAAGAAACCAATTTGAAATGATTTGAGTTTTGTGACATGGTGCATTATCCTGCTGGGAGTTGCCATCAGAGGATGGGTACATGGTGGTCATAAAGGGATAGACATGGTCAGAAACAATGCTCAGGTAGGCTGTGGCATTTAAACGATGCCCAATTGGTACTAAGGGGCCCAAAGTGTGTCAAGAAAACATCCCCCACACCATTACAC
>OMLB01055722.1:0-18976 GCA_900302555.1 Myripristis jacobus
TGAGTAAGAATAAAGCCAGACAACTAATATCAAGAAAATGACACTTGAAAAAAAAAAAAAATTATTGGCATTGGAAATCAGTGGGACATTTTTCACTTGTTTGGAGGAAAATAAGATTTTGTCACAGAATATGACACTAATTAACTTGTGATGATGAAGGGTTTTTTTTTGCAGTGTATGCTTCCATCTCTGAAAACAATACCTGCAACCAGCACATTTTTTTTATCCACATACCTTTTTTGTGGACTTGCAAATAGTTAAACTTTCCATATTCAAATGACAAGAGGGCAAGTTGTCATAGACAACATAAAAAAAAAAAATTTAAAAAAAATCACCCTAAGCATTTCTCCTCTCATACCTATGCTTCTCAGTCCTCCACCTGGTGCTTTTCCAACAGAAAAGAGTAGCCTGGTGGACACAAGGCCTAAAGCGATAGCGAAGCACCTCTTTGGCACTTTTAGGCCAAGGTGTCTCACTGCGTATAAATTCCTACATGCCCTCCAGCACTTCAAAGAGTGTTACCGGGTGCTGCCAAATGCACATGAGCCCCTGGGTTAGGACTGAGGCAATATGAGGGAGAACAGCGATAAGGCTGGGGGTGGAGGAGAGGCAGATAGAGAATGGAAAGATAAGGTACAAGTTTTAACTGGAAGACTAGGAGAGGTGAGCTCTTTTTTGCCTTTCTTTTTTTTCGTCACCCCACCCGGCACACTCGTGCGGTGAAACTCAATGATATTAAAAGAGTGGAGGAAGCAAAAATAGATTGAGCAGGAGGAGGTGAACGTAGATGGAAACTCAGTGCCATGTGGACAAAAGAATAGAGGTAGGCTAGGAGAGATGCAATGACTTTTGAGCGACGAGGCAAAATATTGGACAAATTGGAAATGGGAAAAAAGCATAGGTGTGTTTGTGTGTGTCCACGTGCTTATCCATGTGTACGAGTGCGTCTAGCAATGTGACGGACCCAAGACAGCTGTGTGCATTTATAGACTTCAGGTTCTCAGCTGCCCGCACGCTTGTAAATACTTATCCTCTGACCCTGGACAAAAGTGTCTGGCATCTGCAGACACTTTAGTATCCCAGCATGGGGGGGCATTAGCAGACTTACACAGGCGCACCAACACCAACATGCAATCAAGACAGTAAAAATCAGTTGGGCCATTTCACATTTACTGTCTTTCACACCTAAATCCTGCAGCTGGCTTTCGCTGTTTCCTTTGTAGCTCCTTCCTGCATTAACGATGGAAATGTTTTGTGTATTGTCTAGCTGGGAGGATTTACCTCAGTGGAGCGTGTTACAGAAAGGTTTTCCAGAGAAAACCACAATTCAGAAATGTGACAGAAAGTTTATGGGTACCACAAAAGATATTATGTTCGGCAGAAATGAGATCATGCCAGGTCTTTGCTTTGCTGTGCTATCTATCACCCTTAAAAAGAATTTGTGAATTGAACTGTGAAGAATTCTCCCTGCAGCACTGTCAATCAAAATGAGTTACTGTTGCACCTTATAGCGGCTCCAACTGGAGCTGCCAGCCCATCCCTATTCCTTTTCTACTCTGTTAAGCATTCCAGGATTGATGGTGACCTTGTGCAATGAGTGATACACCCTTTAAAAACAACTGAACGAAATTGATTGAGCTAACCCTGAACCGCTTTTCACAACATCCTCTCCTGTCCTTGAATAGCCTCAGCCTCAGTGAGACCATCCGGTGATGGACCCAGGAGCACGACTTCCACCTTTAAGTCACATCGTGTCAAAGTGAATGTATTATTTATAATTGTAAAAGATTCCAACAAAAAGGGCCTATTCTGGCGTAATGGCCTCCCCAAGGCCAGGAGGCTAAGACCTGACACTTTCATTCGTCAGCAGACATTTTTTGGCTTGAGGAGGAAGTTTGATCATGTATCTGAGACCAGGAAGACTGTAAATGATGGAGCTGCATTATTTAAAGGCTCCTGGAATGAAGAACTCCCTGTCTCCCTCTGCACATTGCACTCCATTCTTTTCGCTCGGTCGCCGCTTTCGTCTGTTCTGCATCACTTTGCATCGCTGTTGCACTCTCAGTCTGTTTTCTATCTGTTTATCTCCCCATCTGTCTCCCTGTAAGTCTGGATGTCTGTCTTTGGTTTCACTCGCCGTCTGACACACATGCATACACACTGTCCAAATACGTAAAGTCAATGAGGGTTACTGAAGGACAGCCTACTAGGGATTCCAAGCAGCTTGATTGACATGTGGGGTATTAATCATTAACAGGAGGTTAAACCGGTACCCACGCCAAGGTACAACAATATTTTCTGCTAAAAAAACAAAAAACAAAAACAAGATGAAGGCAGGTTATTGCTGTTGGGGAGGTCATCTTGGGTAATGAATCAGTCATTTACCAGTCATAAAAGACTGATTTGATCAATAGGATGTCTGGATGAGTGTTCACAGAATAGCCTTTAGGTGTAATCTAACTCTCAGGCTCTTTTCTGTCTGGCGCTGCTTGCCATACTGGTTATACAGTTAAATATGGGGGACACTATGAAAGGTTTCCTTCAGGTTAATGGGTGGTTTTGAATATGCACGAACGACCCCAGATCTCGACTTACGTTTCATTTGTGCGTCCAAGTGCTGTTATTGATGCATTTGCAAAAGTGAATACCATGTGGCCCTTACATTCAAATGTGATTGCATGTTTTCATCTTTTGCCCAGAATTAATCACAGTTCAAGACCGCTGCATAAAAAAATTCAAAAGAACAGGAGTGCAGTGCAAATCACAGACACAGTTAAGTCAGCACAAAGAAATAAAGTTGGTGGGTAAAAGAAAACACGGCAGCTCTGCCTAACCGGCGCACAAAATGCATTTGTAATGAATTCAATCAAGATGGCCTGTTTTACTTTGGCTGACACAGTAAAACAAAAAATTCAATGTCAACATGATCACATAGTTATCCATGCAACCTGCTTCTGTGGTATGTGCCCCTGGGAGAATTGAGTACTGTTGAGCCTGTTGCCGACTGAGCCAGAGTATTATAACATCTCCCAGCTCTTCATATATCTAATGAAAATTCCTTAAACAGCAGATGGCTGCGGAGCCAACTCATTTTTCCTACCACTGTTGGACAAAAAGACAAGCGGACTATCTGAGACTTCTTTGATTTTCTTTTTTTCTGTTCCAGAAAAGCGGAAAACAATCTAGTTTCTCACTGACGCATGTATTTTTTCAAGTATAGGACAGTTTTTATAGGTTCAAGACCTCAAGCGTCATGGAACTCACTGAAGACGTAAAAACCCATGTGAACTTCCAACTCAAGTAAGAACGAGAAAAAATAAAATTGCAGTTACCAGTTAAGTGGATTTTCTATAAAAGCCAACTCATATTTCATTTATGCTACCCCTGCTTCCATTGTCCAAATCTCTGTCCATCCTTTCCTGTCCCCCTCCCTCAGGTTATGCCGTTGATGATGTTTTAAGCTGTTGGTTTAGTGATGTGTTTGCAGGGAGGGAGTACAAATAGAATTGTCCTTGTTGTCACCTCAAGACTACAAATAAAGGGATCAATTATCACTCAGAGGAAAGCATCCGATTTGTAGACAGTGAGCTTAAAGTGGAAATATTTATCAGCGTTCTGGCAGGCTTATAGCAATGTCCTTAATGAGGGACCAGTGATTTAACAGTGTTTACATCTGTTAAAGTGATGTTTGAAAATTAAACACATGCAGCGTCGAGTTCAGTTTTAAGGCCTAACCCTGGCAGTTTTATTGATCCTTAGCAAAGGCAGAAATTCAAGAGATACATCCAGGATTCATTTTATTAAATATACCTAGTTAGCAGACCTGCAGCTGCCTCCAGAACAGCCTGAATTTTTTGTGGCCCTAACTCAAGAAGGGGCTGGAAATGTTTAACAAGGATCTTAGGCCATGCTGACTCAATAGCGTTTTTGTTTACCTCTCTTTAACCAGGTAAAACACACACGGAGATTCAAAACTTAATTTCCAAGTGTGACCTTGCCAAGAAAGCAGCAGAACAGTAAGTTCCAGTACAGAACAACACACAAAACCTGGTTCCACAAAAATAAATTCTAAAACGGCGTAAAGCAGCATCTTCCTAGATAGAAAACTGTCCAAATACAGTCCAACTAGTAAATCAGTTAAAACAAGAACAGGATCCAGTGGCATCGTAGCTCTTAATATCAGTTTCAATTCTCCTAGAGATATTAAATCCTTCAACTTTAAGTCCAAGCAGTGGGGGCATAAACCCTAAAGGCCTTTTTTTACTCAATTCAGTCCTTACCTCATAGGTACAGTGAACAGACACAGGTTGGACTTTAAATGATACAGAACCCCTGTAGATTTTTCAGTGGCATGTCCATGCTGAGATTCTTTTCCCACTTAGACCCAAAGGTCTCTTTTGGGTTGAAATCCATGGTTGCATTCAACATTTTTGTACTGATGCGTGTATCCGGGATCAGTGCAAGAACCAAGATGAGACTGGGGGGGGGGTCCTACCGTAGGCTTGAGGCACAGTAAAGCGTCCAGCTCTTTATGCATCTGCATCTGGTTTCCGTTTTCCTCATACTCATTCAACCAGTAGCTAATGTTCTCTGTGGTTATGATAGGACCTCCCCTCAGTCATGACCCCATCAGTGTGCAAACCATTACAAGTCCCTTCCGCCAACTATAGTCCATGAAGTGAAATGGAAATTAAAGATGGATTTTACATAATTACAGTTTAAAACTGCTGTCCTGCTCTTTTTTGGGAACTATTGGGAATATTTAAGTGTTTGTTTCAGCATATTTACTTGGAAAAACAATTAAGATGACAGGAAAACAGCAAATATCTCATAACGTAATAAAAGCACTAGAACACAATCTATGGTGAAATAAGAGCAGAAATGCGGGAATGACCAAAATCTCCAATCACTCTGCAATTTGCTATTAAATTATGTTGACCAGCTTTAGAACAGAAACTGAACCTTTCAACCCTATCTGTCTTTTTAGAACATGGCTTATTTGTATATGAGTCACTGTTTGTGTAAAAAGGGAGCTGTGTGTCCTGCAATTAGGTGGATACTGAGTGTACCGTATAGTATATCGTCTTTGCTGTTTGGTCCAGCACAACAACATCAGGCTCATCAGGATGGGTAAAGCAGTAGTTAGACTCAAAGAATCAAAAGGCATTCAAAATACTGGTGACTGCACATCTTTTTCTATGGCTCATAAGTTGAATGCAGGGCCATTTACAGGCATAAAGCAAATCTATCAATGAAAACTGGAGGTTTGGCCTACTTCAAGTTTCACACTAATGTTGCAGTGATAAGCTGAGAAGTTAAAGCTGAAGATTTTATCCTGGTAGAGGTGAGTGCATTGCTGGGACCGGAACAACGTGAGGGAATGATAATGTATACCCTATGGAGAGTCTGTAGGGAAAACAAGATTAAGGGGAAGTCAGCAGCTTTGGAGCCCAGGGCAGTGAGCTCCAGATGGGGCAGGAAAGCTCAGAGTCTGCCCTTGTGCTTTTTTTCTCCTGTGGCAGCTACACCAACGGCAAGAGGAGGGGCTGTTTTCACAATAAATGAAGCCATGGAGGGCATGTGTGGACAAACACAAGCTGATTCAAACAGATTCTTCCTCACTTTCTTTCTCTCTCTCTCACACACACACACACACACAGTTTCTTTCTCACTCTCACACATTCAGGTGCTTTAGATATTAGGGGCTGCAGGAAGACAACAGTGATAGATGGTGTTAGAGCTGATTGGGAGGAAGACAAACAACGTCTGAGCAGACCTCGGCCCTCGCGTGGCCCTATAACCCCATAAAACATGTGCACACACACGCATACACACACGCTCTGTGCCAGAGTGGACACTGGGTGAGGAGCAAAAGACAGATGGAGGGAGCAGCAAAGGAAAGAGTGGGAGGGGAGAAAGAGTAATATAAGTCTGGAGTGGTGAGGAATAGGAATAAGGATATTTGGTAAGGAGAGTCAAAGAAACAGCAAAAAGAGGAGCAAATACGTATTTAAAACAAATAATGAAAGACATGCGAGAGTACCCACAGCGTTCAGTCCAGATGGATTAATATTGCTGACTAGTTAGAGGTTTAACATTCATCAGAGTCCAAGATTAAATGTCTCTTGCTGATCGTTCTCACAGACTAATTGTCTTGTAAGTCTCATTTGGTGTGGGAAGGCACCACTGCAATTAATATGCCATGTCTGCAAATACAAATAAAAGGTGGCCAGAGACAAGGATAAGTGGTTTGGTGACCCCCCACTCACCCCTCTCTCTCTCTCTCTCTCTCTCTCTCTCTCTCTCTGTCTCTCTGATGTCTGACTATCTTTAGTCCATTTTCTTCCTGGGACAGAGAGTGGGATTATGTTTCTTATCAGCTGTCATTCAGCAGAATGAGTGTGTGTGTGTGTGTGTGTGTGTGTGTGTGTGTGTGTGTGTGTGTGTGTGTGTTTGTGTGAAGATGACATTAGAGCGCTTGGAAACGCCAGTCAACAACTTGGAAAAGAAGCTGATGCCATGAATGTAAATTTTATTATCCTCAGTACAAAATGGTAACAAAGGTAATAGTTTGACCCAATTAGAAGGGAGAACCATGCTTCTAAATATAGAAAAATTTTATCATAGGGGAGACGAAAAAAATGAGTGCCAGTTCTAGTAAAAAAGTTCAGGTTTCCCACAGCAACTACATTTCAGCTTCTCCAGGCTAAGTAAACCCATGATGTGTTGGATCCAGTGTTTGTAAAAGGGTAAAAAACTGAATTTCCAATTTCGTAAGATCAGCCGTCTGGCCAAATGGGTGGCCTAATCCATTGTATCTGACTGAGCATTAGAAAGGGAGAGACCATCAGGCAAAAGACGGAATACAGCTGTAAGAGGGCAGCAGTCAACGGTAATTTTAAAGACCTCAGAAAAACAGCATCAGCTAAACTTTCAGAACCCTTTAGGATATGTTCAGAATGAATAGTCACTATTCTGATGGACAATGTTAAGCGAGCAAAGGAGATAAAACCAGTGAAAGTAATGAAATTGAAAGAGAGAAATCTGTGGTGAACTAATTGTGGAAGGAGTGTTAGGATTTTAAAGCACACCAGAATGAAGACAGGGCATTGGGGGCAAGGCCATTGATTATGGCAAGCTGGGAGTCATTAATTAATCTTACTTACTTGTGTTGAATTCACAAGTTCAATACTGTTGCTGAAAATGGAGGAACCAGGGTTGGTTCAACCTCAGCATATAGGCTAAGCTTCTGAATTTTTCAGAAATGAGAACTAAGGGAGTGCCAGCAGCAGCATTAGAATTACCAGGAACATGAGCAGCACAGAGGATAAACTGATGTGTCATGGATAACCAGGTTAGATGGTGCATGAAGGGTGTGATGGAAGCACAGTTTGAGCAGCCTTTGTTGTTGATGCCCACAACAGCAAGGGTGTTGGAGTGAATGAGTATGGATTTCTTAGACTATGTATGTCTGTGTATATGGGTGGCGATGATCATGAGAAAGGTTTCATCTCATTTCAGTACAAAAATGTATAATGAGGATTGGATCATGTTGGCATCCCAATGCAAGAGAGAGCGGACACAGCTAAGAAAGATATGGAAGGATGCAATAAAGATGTAAAGGATAAAACTGGCATCCCAGTGCCAGTTGCTCCATTGAGCAGAAGGAGGGAGGGGACGTGATGGCTAGAATCCTGGTGCTGCTGACACAAAAATGGGGCTGGACTGCTGATGGGAGAAGGCTAGCTGCTGGCAGTGTATATCGGGGATTCGATGATGTTGTCATTCCAGTACCGAAAACCCCGAATGAAAAGGGAGGCTGTTGTGAAAGAGTTGGAAGAGCAGTCAAAGGAGCAGGCACCCTGATGCCAGTTTTTGTGTTGAGCTGAGGGGATACTGGCAGAGTACATTGAGAACTGAATTATGTTGTCATCCCAGTGCTAAAAATGGCTGCTGAGAAATAGGTGGACAAGCAGAAAAGGGAACTGGCATCCCAGCACTGGTTGCCATGTTAGGCTGAGGATTTGAGTGAGTGGTGGTGGGAAAGTAAGTAGAATTAGTTGGCTTCCTGATGCCACTAATAGATAGTTGGAGCTGGGCTGTCGATGGAAAAAAATGTGAATACTAGCAGTGTATATTGAGGACTGGATGATGCTGGCACCACCATGCTGGAAATTCCATATGAAGGGTGTGGCTGCTGAGAAAGGGACAAAGAGTGGACAAGGGAACTCGCATCCCACTGCCAAGTAGAGGAAATAATGTTTGTGGCTGGCATCTTGGTACCTTTAGCTGAATTTCGTGATGCTTTCTGAAAGCTGAATAGAGAATTAATTACAGCTAGCATCCCAATGCAAGCACTGAAAATTGGAGGGGGCACTGGCACAATGTCCTGTGTGTCCCATTGGTATTGGCCTTTAATTCTTGGCTGTGTCATGGAGTTATGGTCCATTATGTTTCTCATTATGGCAACACCTGGAAGATTAAAGGAATCCCTGCCAGTCCCTGAGAGTGTCAGGAGGTTTGGCTTTTTTCTCTCATTGATAGAATTAATGAAAAAACAAAGGGCCTCTGTCTTTTGAAACTCTCTCAGGACAAATTATTGTCCATTCTGAAATTTTTGAAGGCAGTGGAATAGCATTCTGGTTGAGTCTCTTGTATGGTCCCATGCACTGACTTCTTGGATTACCTCCTTGCTTGAGTATAGGGGATATATTCAGACAGTCCATAGATGAAAAGGTCATCAGATGGATTGAGAAAATTACAATGCAGTGGAACGTGGAGGCGAACAGATGGTTTTAGTGTTCCTACGGTATCATTAGAATGATGATGTCTAGATGTGAGCAATCGAATGCATTCTGTACATGAAAGCGAGGACAAACAAGGTTCAGGGCATTTCAGAATATAGCTTAAGGTAGCAAGAGGTGGAGCTGAGGTGTCGCCCCGCTCCTGAACCTCAGCTAGTTAGTTCCAATTTAAGGAAGTCTTAATCATGATATGTGTCTCCCAAATGGGAATAAAGAAATAACAGTTTCTGAGAAAGTGACCTCAAGTGACCAACTAAGAACTCACACAGGGTAAGTCACAAAACCACATTGTACCATTCCCAGCAGTCTCTAAAACTGACATCAGCATGTTTTCCCAAGAAAATAACAATATGTGAGAAGGAGCTTGGGGTCTCATGTCAATATAAAGTGCAATCAACATGTGTTCTCAGCAGAACTTGTGAATACAAAGCAATAATACCCTGGTGATTCACTGGGTCAGATGTAGCAATTAATTTTAACATTTCAGTAGATTGTGCAATTTCTTTTAACCTTTAAGTTTGCGTTTGTTCACATTGTTGCTTGCCTACAGCCGGAAGACTGTGTGGGTTGTAGGAATCTTGCTTATTTGTTGTCTTAAGTCATTTGGTTTACATGGTCATGTGATGCAGTGTTGTAAACAGGCAACTCTGTACTCTGTATCTCCTGTGTACTGTTTTTCTGCACGTCTGAGTATTTCCATTTAGTAAGGATTAGAGAGTTTTATTACGGGTCAAGTAACAGGATATTGGTGAATTGAGAGACTCCACTGGATTCTTTTCATTTTGGCTTGAACTCTAACGTATGTATGTCATTTGGACCCAACTGAGCAAATGTGTTCACTCTTGGAACGGTGTAAATGCAATTCAAACCTAGATGATATCTCCACTGCAGTCTTGTGTTTCAGCAAACCTGCCATTCTTCTTTCAGCAGCAGTTTATTTATCTTCTTGTAGCCTTTATTTAAGTAGTGTTGCCACATAGAGATAGACATCTGTTTTTCAAGTGACCAACAGCCAAGAGTTAAAGGTCTACCACTGACATCTAAAAAATAAGAGACTAAAAATGCTGCACAATACAAAAATGGGCATGAGTCGTAATGGCAAACAACTTCTGCAGTCAAAGATTTAAACTGGTTAAAACTGATAATTCAAATCCTTTCTAAAAGCATGCACTGTATTTTCACTGTATTTTCAGACATCTGCTTTATGAATTACACACCAGAAAGTGACAAGAAATATAGGATAGAGGCTGGCAGTCAACACAGAGTGCAAGCCAGATTTGAAAGGACATTTCAAGTACGTGCTATACTTCTTAGCGTGCTGAGCCAGCACCACCTTTCAAAGTTAAAGTCCTCCTGAGATTAAAAGTCCTTATTGAGCTGAATTACAGCAATAATTTGTAGATCACTAAACCTCAAACACACATGTTTCTTTCAGACATTTATCTCAAAAACCTTTATATCCACATACTCATAAATCTGGTGACACAGCATGTAGTCTCTCAATTATGGGCTGCAGATGCCACATTATACCTAAAACATCCCATGTTTCATCTCATCAACCTAGTCATGAGTCTTCATCCCACCCAGGTAAATAAGATTGCCCACTGGAATTAAGTGGTGAATAAAAGCAGTTAGACATGATGGGCCCATATGTGACAGATGGTATGAGCCTAGTTGAAGACAAGCGCGCAGCACGAGAAAGACAAGCAGAGAGACAAAGAGGTGGAGGAGGAAAGGTTGATGGTAGACAGATGCAGGGTTTATTGCAATCAGATCTCCCACGGTGAAGGTGGAGCGGACATCAGAATTTGCTTAATGGCTTCTTCTCCCGACTTCCCGTGGAGACACCTTTAACATGCAGCCAAAACCTGATGGTCAACTGCACGCACACATAAACACAAACACAAACACACCGCAGATGCTTGCACACATGCACACACGGTAGGTAATTCTCTGTGCGCGAAATTAGCAGGATTTTGTCTTGAAAATCCTGCTATGCACTGCACTTCAACAGATCTCCGGTAGCTGAAAGGCAGCTTTAATCTTTTCACGTGAAAATGAGAAGTGATGCATACCATACAGTCCAGGTGGGGCAAGAGGAGCTGCTGCAATCAGTTCAGAATCCTGAGCCTCTTTGCCATCATTGCAACCCCCACATCCTGCAGGTACTTCTGCATGGCTCTCAGTATTAGTGTCAGTCTCATTGTCACAGTGTGGCTGACATGTTACACCTGAAGCAACACACGGACTAGCATCTCTATCAAGTAATTAGTTTAGCATTTGCATCATTTGTTTGTTTGTAGCCTGTATGAGAAGTTGGCCCAAAGCATAATGGAAACACCTCATGCACAGCTAAGAGTTTTACAGAAGGCAAATACACAATTGTGAGTCTGCCACACATGAGATGAGGCTGCTTATTCATCCCCATTATCCTTGTCTGAGTCTGAGAAACAGATATGCGAAGATGATGACAGAATTAGCCTTCTTTTATACAAGCAAGAGCCACAAAATAATTTTAACTGAAATGACTTCCACACAATTGACCTAAGGGAGTCCCCAGAAATCTCCAATGTACTGTATGTAATCCAGTTTTATTAGACAATAAAATATGCTTTATCTGAGTAAAGTTGCAATGGTAAGGTAAGGTAAGCAAAGGTAAGATGCGATCACATAGCATTAGCTCTGATCCAGAATGACCACCCTAAGCATTACCTAACCCAGCCAGTTAAGGCAGGTTAAAGCCACTTTAACTCCACAGCCTTTGACCAGAGCCCCTGACAGCTAAAGCTTCGAAACACACAACACTGTCTGCCAACCAGTGCGGGAAAACTTTCAACATTGGAAAACTTCCCATTTTGGGAAAGCATCCCATGTCAGTGGACTCTTTAGAGCCTCTAGATGATTTGCAAAATGGTCTGTTGCAATATAAAATGAGGGTAAATTGTAGCATATAGTCCAAGCATTCAGAATCACTATAAAAGCACAAATTATGACAGCATCGTGCCAGACGACAGATAAGATGTCTTGCTCGTTCCATCTGCAACAACCTGATGAGAATGATGGATTCAACAAGTTGCAGGAATTCCCAAAATGGTTACTGCCAGCAGCTTGGGGCAATTATCGGAGGACATTAAACTGTTATGGTCCATTTATCTGCTAAAGCCTGTGTCACTGTGGAAGTGCCAGCAGTCGACTCTCTCCATATTTCTTTTTTTTTTCTTTTTTTTTTTTTAGCATTTTATTTTTCTTTTTCGTATGAATAGAAGAAGTCAAGAGTACAATGTGTGCTATGCTGCCTGTTGTTTGGAGGCGAGATACTCCCTCTGTTATTCATGAGAAGTTCATCCGGAGTACCTTTGTATTGATCTGCCTAACATGCTGAAGCTGCCAGCTGTCAAGATGGCTTCTTTTTCCTCTACCGTCACTTGGTGTAAATGCATCAGACACTGCAGGATGTTCAAAAGGCCCAGCAACACTGATGCTTCACCAGATTTCATCTCCATGTCTCTCTGGCATACAACAATTCCTCAACTGCAAATTCAAGCACTTCAAAGATGCCGACTTCAATGACTGAGTGTTTTACGTTTTATTAGCCAGGATTTATAATGATAGATGGCTATGCTCTCATCCCCGGCAGGGAGGACGCAGATGGACGTCATGGTGTCCTTTCAAATCACCTCTTTGATCTTCTAAACTCTGAAAACGTAAACAAGTTGAAGGGAGGAAGGAAGGAAAGAAGGAACAAAAAGGAGGAGCAAGTTTGGAAGATGGAAACTTGGAATGTGCCATGTCATGTTTCTATTCTGCTGTTTGTGGAAAAGCAATATTCTCTCCCAACTCTGCCATTTCAATCAGGAGAGACAGAGAATGGAAGAACGATAATTGTTTATTACAGCAGATAAGTAACGATAAGTATTTGATTATAAAATCTCTGGCGCTTAGACTCTGCAGGGAGATTTTAAGATTGAGGAGCATCAGACCGAGCGGCAGCATGATAAATCCCCCCATGGAGCCCAGGTACTGGTGGTGAAGACATCTGTTGAGACTAAATGAAAAGATGAGGGATTAAAAGGGAGAGAAAAGACGGCAGCAAGATGATAGGCTAAAAAAGGAGATGTGTTGCTCTGCTGTTGGATAGACATGACCAGGTGATATGAACAGCTGATCTGACTCAGCTGACAGCCCCGGACACGGCCCAGACACTGGAGAAAAAAATGTTTTCCTCTTGCATTTCTGCAAACCAACAGGTTGAAAAGTCACATTTTGAAGTTTGGTGACAGAATATAAACCATGTGGAGACCAGAGCACAACAGGACTTTACCTCTGCAGACAAAGCAGTCAAGCAAAGGCTGTGCTTTGTTGTTGGTGGGGTTTTGGGGTTTATTTATTTATTTATTTATTTATTTTTACCATTTTTTCCTTTCTTTTCTGCTTTATTTTATAGTGACAGTAGAGCAAGACAGGAAGGGCAGGGGAAAGGGAGGGGGTGATATGCAGTGAAAGGTCTGGGCCGGGTTCAGGGCAAGGACACAGCCTCGATGGTGCTCTACCATGTGGGCTAGTTTGCTAATGTTTGCGAGTTATTATTAGCGAACATTAACTAAAATTTCATAATGTTAACCATGACCTTTTTCTAACCTTAACCATGACGACAAACATTTTCCTAACGTTAACCATGACCTTTTCCCGACCTTAACCACAGTGTTTCGGTAACAAAGGTAACAAAGCAAACAAAAGTGGATAAATTGACAAAACTAGCTAACAAGGTAATGTTAGTTTGTATTCAGTAACATGATGTTGTCATAGGCTCTGCTACATTGGGTATGAGTGTAAATGCTGATATGCAGCATTTTTTTGTTCAGAGACATTGACATTTCAACATATTTGTTGGTTTGCAGAAATGTGAAATGGCAACATTTTATTCTTGCGACTGGGTTGCCAGACAATGACAACAGGTTGTGAATGAGCAAGCTTGAGAAAGCAGAGAAAGGCAGGATCACAAGTGAGAAGTATGATTAAGCCTACGCATACGCATGAGATAGTACTCTCACTTTCTGTACTTTGTCTAAAGCTCGATTGGCCCGGTTCAATTCAGAGTTGCTTCATGATAATGTCTTTGTTTCTGCCATTGTTCAGAAGCTTCCTCTCTGAAACGACCTTCCTTGATTAGCTGGAAAGTGTTTGGCAAGGAGCGCCAGAACAGTCATAACAACACAACGGGAATGTTATCAGTGAGCTGGTTATTATAGCATGCCATTTCAGGCAAAGGAAGGTCATCAGGAGAAGGACCTTAATTGGGAATACATCTCCACACACACACACACACACACTGGCTCAAGTACATACTGTACACGTGCACAGTTACTCACATAATTAATTGGAAATGCCATCAGTTCATGGGGTAAAATGTCCCTAATTCGTATATGCAAGGACCCTGCAACATTAACATGGATTCTGTTACACAGCACATACCAGATACAATGCCACTTGTATGGTCAAGAATGGGGAAAATGTGTGAAATGGTCATTGCATGTCTCAAAATTAATACCAAGCTATCCTCCTCAGAATTGCAGGCATGCCACTGGACAGGAGTTCTTTAAAAATGTGCATTAATCAATCAATTTCTACCCAAATACCACCATGATATTGACTGTGTTCAGCCAAGAACAATCAGGAAAGAGTCAGAGAGCGGTAATGTCAGCAGTCAGTGAGATGGGAGACCGAAAGAGGGGTGACGAAGAGAAAAATAGCTTGTGGGCTGCAGTCAGAAGTGCCTTACTCATATCCTTGGATAATAATTACAATCTGTCCACGACTCATGAACGAAGTGGCAAGCAAGTGGATGCAATTACTTGTGAGGTTTTACAGCTACAGATGTACATGTAATTGATTGCAGGCTTTGTTGTGAAATTACAGCAGCGGGATGCACAGGGCCCGCCTTGTGATTACTGGGAGACGAGGTTGATGGTGAAGCTGGACACTGATGAATGTGTTGCTGCTGTAATTATAGTACTAACATGGACTTATATACATTTCATAACCATGTCAAAAAACTGGCTCCATCATCATGTTCCCTCAAATGAAGCCTGTGGAAAGTCTGAGCTAAATCTTTGCATATTGGCCGTATTAGGGGCGCTTCTTGTACACCGCAGCGCAAATAAAAAATAAGTCAAGCTCCGATTCATTTCCTTGGCAAAGGAGTAATCCCACTGGCCTTCTCTGTAAAGTAAAGAAATCGAATAAGAAGACTAAACCTCAGACCTGACATGCCTGACCTATTTCTTTCTGAACAGCAACTTTATTTTGCAATCTAAAAAACAAGAGGTACTTGAGCTGCCCAATATCCCACTGCAATGATAATGATATATGATATATTAAACACTTGATATATTAAACATAATCAGTCATGCTAAAGAGCAAAATAATTCAGCTTGATGATGCAGTAAACATTTCTATGACTTGTTTTTACCCAACACGTGTGGCATTAAAAGGATAGTTGACTCATTTAAAAAAAAAAATATTATTTCACTTCCCTTCCAGTTGTTATGGAGATCATTTTATTAAACAGTAATTTTTGTCAAACTCAAATTGTGTTTATTTAAGATTTTTAGTGGATTAAGGCAGTTATTTTTCAGAATGTTAGCTGGGGGGAAGTCCACCTCAATGGCAGGAGGCTAACAGTTAGCATCTGGAGCATCCAGCCAGTATCCAGCACTCAGTAACAATGAGAGGAAGATAGCACCACCACTGTCCTACAGAACAGCTAGGGGATTAAGTGAAACGTGATTTTTCAAACGAGTGAACTATCCCTTTAATATGCACTCTGTATCTCACAGTGACAGTATTAACCTTTTACATAAATAATCATTTGTTGTGTTTAGTCTAATGCCAAACAAGCTCACATAGTAGTATTTAAGCCTATCAAAATTATACCATGGCCAGTTACTTCATCTGACAATTCCACGACTTTAAAATTAGTTTTTTCTTTAAATGAGAAGCGTAAAAATCATTTCCCCGCCGACCCGGTGTCTTTTTCAAGCAGCATTTAATTTCCTGCCACAAGAGGGAGACAAATCATTCAAAACTTGAAAGTTCGGTACTGCAGGTTTAAAATTATTATTGTGAGGGAAATTAGTCTCTCCTCATTGATATGCAAATTTAAGCAGGAAGGTGCTCCAAAATCTAATCAAATCATCTGCTCCATAGAGGGAAGCTGTGCTCTCACTGTGCCTGTATTAATGTCAGTCAACAGTCAAAATGGGAAGAAAAACAAAAACAATTTGCAGTTAAGCTTTTAAAAGCATAGGGTGATGTTTATCGGGAGAGAGTGCTGGCCTGGCAGCATTGTTCCATTACAAAGAGCCTGTTGTCAGCCAAGACACCAGCACTACTGACACAGAAACAAAAAGTGATGAAAGCCTTTCACTTTGCATAATGAAAGCCTGGCCATGAGCACATACATGAATGATGTTTCCTGACCGGTGGCCAAAAAGCGGAACTGCCCTTGGCCGTTCACAGCCATGTTTTTGATGTGCCGCTGAACTGATATAGTATCAGAAAAAGCAGAATAGACACATGTAGGCTTACAGAGATGAGAGCAGTGCATAATGGAGTCACTTCACTTAAACAGGATGTCATATCTGTGCAGATGACATGTGCCGCAGCATGTCAACAATGTTTGCACAAGAACTCCTCTCACAAGGACTCCGACTGCATCTCAAAAGGCATCACAAAGCCAATCAAGATTAATAGCTGGTAATTTCATCAGAAAAAAGTGGGGAGAAATTAATTTGCAATTCAACTGAAAAGAGAAAAAAAAATCCCCAGGCTAAATAAGACTTTTGGTTTCTTGATGAAACATCAAAGTTGTTATGAGTAGGACTTGCTCAACACTGAATAGACAATTTTGCGGTAATCTTATCAATTGCCAGTGAGGAAGCAAGCACAATCACAGATCCCCCATTGCTTTGTGTTTATCTCCTGGATCCAGCCCTTCTGTTTTCTGTTGCTATTGTTGCTGCTGCATCTGCTTTTGTCGCCGCTGTGCCTGCACGGCACTGAGAATTGAGAGACCCAGAAACCTCAGCTCAATCAGCATCCATTACCCTGCAAGCCCAGAGGATGGAGGGGAATCGTTCCAAAGGGATCATCAGACTACAAACAGCCTGAGAACAGACTGCAAGCAGCGTTGCCAGAGAATGGAAAATTATAATTCACAAGTCAGTGTACAGTATAGGACAACTGGCTCAAAACCAGAGAACGACCACTAATATCCAGCAGAAAACAAAGACAAATTGCAAGTTGGTAATGTTCAGCGGGCTCACAAAGAGATACTTTCAGTCTTTCTAGTCATTTATCAAAGCTAAATGCAGGGGTTGTTGCTGGAAGTTCGACATGTATTGTCCTGAAATAAAATCGAGATGTCTGAAGATGTCGGGCCAAGTCTTGTCTGGCCTTGTTCACTTTGGGTTAAATAAAATGTGAAACGCGGATATAAAGATATCCACACTATATTCTTCCGCCTTGATGAGGATAGCCAAGGAGAATGTCATGAAACACACACAGGAGAGAGAGAAAAAGTGGGAGAGAGAACAAAAGAAGACTTATAAAACTGACCGCTGATCTAAGCAGAGTGGAATCAGAAAAGGGGGAAGAACAGTTGTTCAACAGGTGTGGGCAAAAAGAAAGAAAGAGAATAGTTAATGGAGGATGGGACCAGAGAGGTAAAATGGGGGTTGTATAACAGAAGCAGAGCAGGGAAAGCTCTGAGATGCTCTCCAAACCGCTCATGTCACCGCCGGCTACTGAACTTTGATTAGTAAGTTTTGGTTTGATTGCACCGCCGGGTTTTGGAAGACAGACTAATCACAACACTAATCAACAGACGCTGACCACGGTGACGTCACATTGCGGTTTTGATGCAAACTTTCTGTCAGTCGTAAAGCTGCAGGATTTGGGCGGCCAGTGGACACAGACATATACCAGATACGCAGTGGACGGCTTCCAAACACGACTCAGCGCAGGATGAGGGCTTCTAACCAGCATTCAGGGGAGCCTTTAAAGGGACAGGACACGTCTGCTGTAGCTGCTCACCGTACTTTAAGAAATACATGTAATCATCATCATTTTCACATCTTGTATCGTTTTTGATTTGTTTTTGTTATATTTGACTAAAATATTTAGTTTAATAGTTTTCTCTTACCCACTATGAGGGTTTAGGTCAAAGGATGTCATTTTTGTTTTCTACAAACTGTGGCCTGTAAAGCCCAGTGAGACTGCAACTGTTACTAAGGACTCCAAATAAACATGAACATGACTATGATGTAAAAACATGCAAGAAATACACGTAAACACATGTAATGCGTGTCATTTTCAAAATGTACCTTTTGATTTTCAAGCAAAATCCAGAACACAAACAGTTTTCAGTGCAACTCCAGGACTACGACCAAGATATGTTTAATCATAAGAAAGCCATGAGCACTGACAAACACCTGAAAAAAAAGTTAATTTATAGTGTGCCACATGCAGCTTACTAAATCAAAACCACATTTCCCATAAATCCCGCTGCTTCCTTTCACAAATGCCTGAGTTTGTTTCGAAATGCAGCAGGAAGGTATTTTGAAACAGTAAGGTAATGCAAAGTTGATGTAGTCATAATTGGAATTGGGATCAGATTGAAAAGGAGAAAATGCCCCGGTTTTGTTCCATAAAGCAATTTCCCCTTTTGCCATAAATCCAACACATGTCCCGCTAAATCCAACATGGCGGCTCACAGTCAAGGCTGCTCTCAGCAACTGGTTTATTTTAACTGTAACAATATATCAAAATTAATGTGATGATTTATTGAGGTCACAACGCTCCGTGGAGCACCTTTAAGAGGCTGTGTGTTCTCTCACTTAGGTTACACTTATAAACCCAACTGGCTCAGTTGTCCAAGGCCTGTTGAGGTGAATGAGCCCATAACCCGAGCACACACTTGTTCACTTTGTGCGTACACACCCACACCCCCACACACACACACGCACACACACACAGCTATTCATTACTCTTGACTTCACCATCCGCTGCGCATGCAACTAGTGGCACGTCAGGCATTACTTAGCCTGCTGTGGCTACGACAAAACCACAAGGTTGTAAGTACAAGGAGTTTTATATTCCAAAATGAGCCATCC
>OMLB01055726.1:0-29491 GCA_900302555.1 Myripristis jacobus
CTGGAAGATGGTCACTCTGGCTTCCAATGAGACATAAGACATAAGGGATAACAAAAATGACGGGTACACTCATATATTCCACTTTTAGGTTCATCCTCTTTCATATCAGTGCAAATAAAGCGAGTAACCAATTCTAGCAACTCTCTAAATGTATGTATTTACATTTACTTGCAGGACCATCTCTGACAGTACAGTACATGGCAAAGCTACCGACATATCTATACAAATAAAAAAAGACATTTTTCATACTTTGATACACTCTGGCTGTAATCAGACAAAGAATATTTGCTGAACCAAAGACAAGACAGTAACCCTTCAATAGTTAGTGGCATTTGGCTACACTGACAGGCTGATAATGGCAGTCTGCTGAAAGTCTATTTTGTTCAGAATTTCTTTATGCTGTTAAAATAACTAACTTATTCATTTTCTATGCTAGAAAAAAAAGATCAAATTAAAATGATCTTCTTTCTACACACTGTGACGATACTCCTCCACTTTTCCCATAGCTTAGACTGTATGGGGGAATATGCAGGTCTGGCTAATGTAACGTTCCACTCTGACAAATATCTGGGCCAGCACCTCTCCTGCTCCTCAGCATCACACCTGCTGTAGCAGCAGGTTGGGGACACTGGAGGTTGACAAAGTAGGTGATCGCGTCCCCTCGCAAAGAACACTTCGTCTTCTTTTCTTCAGTCTGGCCAGGAAAATTAGAGCTCTCGCAGACGGCTGAATATGTTCATGATTTCCCTTTTTCTTTTCATAGTCAGTCATTTTCAGGAAGCTTGCAAAGGAGCAAAGGCAGCTGATATCGGGTCCAGTTTTCAGCAACTACTCCTATAAAACTGTGGCTTCCTCCATGGCAT
Organism: Myripristis jacobus; assembly: GCA_900302555.1. NCBI lineage: Eukaryota > Metazoa > Chordata > Actinopteri > Holocentriformes > Holocentridae > Myripristis > Myripristis jacobus. The sequence goes on from OMLB01055726.1 coordinate 864, forward strand.
TTACCCACCTGCAAGAGAGGCAGATCTGATATTAGGAAATTACTGTCTATTTTTAATTGATTATTACAGTATAACGTGCACTTGTAATAGAAAGAGCAACTCTTGCAGGCAAGACTCTGCTCTCATGATAAGTTTCCTGTGCCTGTCATCATGATAGATGGTGACATTATCAGCTGAGCTAATTTTAAAGCATGCTCCTGAATTAGAAAAATGAGTTGTTGGTTGTTGTTTTTGTTTTTTTTTACCAGAGTGAGTTTAACCAACTTCTCAGTTTCACAAATTAAACTCACACCACCCATTTAGACACTGTGTGCATGCACGTGATTCTATAAGGACTGTCTTTTTCTCAGAAAGAGCCTCACTGATGACTCTGATGATAACAATCAGGCTGAAACTGGTTTAACTCACAAATTAATTTCTCCGTTAGATGTTAAAACCTTCCTATCAGGTCAGTGTTACAGTGTTCTTCTCACCTCTGTGCTGTGAAGTTGTCTTCAGCTTTAAAGGTGTAATACAAAGTCTTTTTGTGGTAAAGCTGGAAGACATTGGCTTCTTCCTCCCCCTCCTGTCTGTCAGGCAGCTTCACTGTGAAGCCCAACAGAGGCAAACTCTCTGATGCTACTTTCTCCTGGAGAGGGAAATATGAGGAGGGAGAGAGATATGACTTAGACATCATGGCTATTTAACTGTGAGCTTGTCTGTACTGCTAGTGATTTTACTGAACTGACTGCCAGGCTTGGCTAACTAACACTGCAACTTATGCAATCTCATTAACTCACGAGTAATAAGTTTCATTACTTTGATGCATTAACTAATTTAGTGACATTACTTATTACATTTTTAACAGGTAACTGGTAATCTGTGACCTATTACATTAGAAGACTCACCACAAGACCAACTGCATTTTTACTCAGCTCATTGCATTTTCCCCCAAATTGCTCCTGATAAAATATGATGATAAAATTTAGATACTTATCATTATTTAAACTTTAGGACTGCCCCAAAATTTGGCTAAAATGCGAGTGTGGGAATCCTGACGTGTGCTGCTCAGGTTTAAGGGGAGTGGGCGTGGCCCCTCACCTCTTGGGCCCGGTAGGTGTAAAGCACCTTGTCTTTGAGGAGGAACCACAGCCTCTTCCAGTTCCTCTTGCTCCTCTTACTTCGCTGTAGACTGCCACTTATGGAGCCTTCCTCCGACACAGTCATCTAGGGCAACACAACACTGATGAAAACACCGCATCCCTGACGTTACACACCATTAACAATTCATCGGTCACCACTGTGCTGTGAACAAAACTCCACTGAAGAGGGCGGAGATGCAAGTGGTGTGGGTGTACCTGGGTCAGGGTGGCAGTGCCTTTCCGGTGTCTCCAAATGTTGGGAGGGTGAATGTTTTGGAAGACAGCGGAGAGCGGGCGGCTGGAGCGGTTTGGCCGAGGGCTGTTCTTGCCTGTCTGCGCAGACACATCTCCTCCTGCACACACAAAAAACAAACTTTTTAGCCATGAGACAAAAATGAGACAACAAAAGACAACAAGAAAAGGGTGCCAGGAGAGTTGTGTACCTCTCTTCTTGAGTTCGCTGTAACAGTGGTCACACACTTTGGCCATGCGGTCCTTCATGTATTTCAGGGGATATCTGTTCCTGGAACAGCTGCGGCAAACAATCTGCATACAACAGCAGAGAGCAGCACCTCAGGCACATTCAACAAGTTTGGAAAACTCGAGCTGAATACAGCACAAAGCTCAACACTCGGGTCACAGGCACAGTTTCTTCTGTCTTGACTTGTATATATGTGTGTTTTCTGTGCGTGCATTTAGTTTGTGTGTGACTCACTCTCCCGCAGGCATGGCAGTGGTGTCTGCGAAGTGTAAGGCTGAAATCAGAGGTGCAGTTCATACACATCACCACATGAGACACCGGTACGAGCGTGGGAGCTTTTTCTCCTAGAGACAGCCGCAGACGCTCTCTGGCCTGGTAAACACACACACACACACACACACACACACACACAGGGATTTATCACACTGAGACTAATGGCCATAAACAACAATCTCACTCTGCTTTGGTGAGGAGAAGCATGATTTTTGAAGGAACACATGTAATAATATGTAAAGACAGAATATTATATTTAAAAGGGGACAGTGTTGCTCACCTCTCCTTGGCAGCTGCTGAACCCAACAGGTCCTCTGGCATGTTCACTGACAGTACGGGTTAGAGTGTAAAACCAGTCCTCCCTTTCACTGCAGGAGCTGCACAAAAATGCAAACGGTGTCTTCTCTATACTATTACCACAAAAACATGATTTAGCACTGTACTATTAAATTGCTGTCCTCCTGCAAACATATCTTTAGTTACTGAAGTTCATTTTAAAAGCCTCACTAAGAAAATTGGGGTCCCTCCTTAGCAATACAAAAAAGAATAAATCATGAACACCGTGTATGCAAAGCATCAACTGCAGTAGTAGAGGTTTTAAAGAAGCTAAGCTAAGTTTATATGATAGACAAACTGCAGAACTAGAGGACCTATCTATCTTAGTCAATCTCAGATATGTGTTTAATTATCTTTAGGTTGTTAGGTGTACAAGACCCTGTGGACAGGCTCTACTGTATATTAAAACATCATGTGGGCTTAATGTGGCAAGGTGGTTCCGAACTATTAGGTTGTTTAAAATGTGTTGTCGTTTTTTTTCAAGCTGCCATATTTAGATATACATCCATGATAATTCAATAAGGACATATAACAGTTTCAAGGTGATGGAATGACCCACCTTGCAGACAGAGTGATGGAGATGTCTGTTCCTTCAATCTTCAGTGTGTTCTGGACATTATCTATGATGGGTTTACTGACCTGGGGAATCAATCAGTAATAACACATGTCAAACAGCAGACCAAAAAATGACAGAGACAGACACACAGAGTCGTAGTAGTAGTAATATGACATAGGGCATAGATAAAAAAAAAAAATCTCTGTATTTCATGCATTCTTATTTACTTGATCTTACATTTGGTTACTGAATGCTTTTTGCAAGCCAGTATGGCGTGGGGAGGTTTAAAACTGTAAATTCGACACCTATTGAGCTATTTCTTGCACTGAAAAAGAAAAACATCTATACTGTATTTTTCTTCTTCATATGATTATAAATATATGCGATGTGCTACAGTATTTTATGATTATTAATGCTGTTTGGCACCTTTGATTTAGGGGACGCTATGAAGCTTAATGATGTTTACCTAGCAGAAAGCAGAAGGAATAATTCGCCAACCCGATCATACTTTTCAGGGAATTTTCAGTTATGGCCTCAGGTCGGCGCTACTTTGCGCCCTTTGACGTTGACGTTGCTGCTGCTGAATGTACTTAATTATTTATTTTTATCTAAATGAATGGAATAGGCTGTAGAAATGAATTTCCCTTTGAACTGAACTGAACTGAACTGACCTTTCTGACACATCCACTTAATGCTCTGGTGTAATTTTAGACCTGAGAAAGGGTTTAGTGGCCTGAAACGTTATCATCTATTACAAACTGGCTGCCATGTAGATAAGGACAGTATTTTACCAAGATTTTCAAAATGAATACATATTGATGGTTGATTGTATTCGTAAGGGTATGCATGCTTCAGTGAAAATATTCTACATTAAAGGAAAAAGTGAGGAATTGGAGGGATTTGAGATTGAGAGATGAAAGGAAATTCAGTGGACTCTCACCTTCATCCCTGTGAGTGACAGGGTGTTCTTCAGTCTGTATTTCCCGTCCTGTTGGGGGTAGGTGTACAGCAGCACGTCGTTCATCTGACAACACAATGACAAATCACTCGTCAGGCCTAGTAATCCCGCAGAGCCACAAATCAGAGTGAAACAGACAATCTGTTTCTATTTGCAGGTCAGAGGGAAGATTAAGGAGATCACTAATTTCAAATAACAAGCGCATTATTTTGAACGCAGATTCACCACTGGGAAAGCGTTTACACATTTCAGATGTATCAAGATTCCTGTACAAAACGTCATGGAAATGTAAAAAAAGGGTATTTCTGTGCAGCACAGTTTTGGCCTGGAAAGATCATGGGGTCACCAAAATTGAGTCCGTCCTCAAGGCAACATGAATATTGTCGCAGTGACATGTTGGCCTCTGCTTCCCAACGGGCCAAAAACACTGATTCAGATCAAGAGTCCAGCTGCTGTAACTTCACCACCGGCCCTTGTGCGTGTGCAGCGGTTCACCATGTGGTGGCACTCTAAGCTAACAGGAAAACTCAGTGAGCTCATAACTCACAGTTTTCACAATTATGTACTAACCTGCCAAAGATTATTTGAAGATGAGGATGTTTATGTTGTAATCCAGCTGTGCATGCCATCATGGAGAGCTGTGTTGTGTACATTATGATTTGCATAACTATTGCTTTGTTTTAATTCACAATTTTGTGCATGTTGTGGATGAAGCTGTTTTGTAATTTTATCTGCTGCTACTCTCAAAGATGTTAAAGATATAATGTATTATACTATAGTATACCGCACTGTACTATAGATCCCCTCAGAGTTGACGCAGAAAGCTGAGTAGGTATTCTGGAGACAGAACAGGCAGAAATGGCACAGTGAGTGACTATTTTAAATGCTATACATCAACCTGACACTCTGATCTAAAAGTTTGATCAAATAAAATGTGAACTAACTAACGTACCTGGCCGTTGCACCAGCATCCATGATAAAAAGCCAAACTTCCACGTGAATCTTTGTGACACTGGCCGTGAACCAGTCTATACTATTCTGTACTACACTACAATACAATACACTATACTAAACAATTACACTATACAACACTATATTGCACTGTATGATACTACACTACACTATAGTATACAAGTATAATGTCATAAGCCATGCTATACTATGCAATATTATACCATAACAGAATATAATATACTATACTAAACTACACTAAACTACACAATATTACACTATACAAAATTATACCATATGTAACCATACTATTACCTTTTCGAAAAAGATAATAAGACAGATATTGGTCTCCAATAATAATTTTGCTGTACTTTTACATTCAAGTTTCCATGACAACAGTAACTTGACAGGACTAGCAGAGTAGTTACCTCATTGTACCGTACTGTAAAGTAAACCTCTGCAATAGTAAACTTTTATTTACTCTTTATTCTCAGTTAATGGTGCTGTTGGTAAGTTCTCAGGACCACAGAATCTCCAGTGAACATTCACTTTGTCATATTGTCTTCCAACAGTAGGAATAGCCAGCAAGTGATCATTTTCGGGCTTGAAAATCTGGCAAAATAACACTTACGCCGCAATGATTACCAACATTCCTCAGGAAGAGACATTTATGAGCTTTTTAAGTGTCTGGCCTAGACTGCAAATTTAAAAAATGCCATGTGTGGGCAAAGAGGTGCTCTATAATGATGCTGTGTGCACTTTTTTTTAATGGAGCTAATCTACGGATATGTTTTCATTCAGGACAACACTTAAGAGATAACTCAATATTTCACCTTCACCTTTAGCGCATTGTGGCATCTCTCTCTTTTGACTCTCTCCTTTTCTCTCAGTGACTCTCTCTCGTGTTCATATCCACTCTTCCTGGCCTGGCCACAATGATGGCCGTTCTGACAGGTGGTAAAGAACGACCTGTCCAAAGTTGTTACCTCATTTAGACTTATGGCTTTATAAATTATGTCCCTTTCTCCTCCCTCTACATCCTTCAATCTCCCTGTTTACTCTCACGCTGCAGCATTATCGCAGTGGGCTGACGGCTCACCATTCGATAAAAAACATGTATAACGGCTGCATTTTTAGATAAGTCATATAGGACGATGCCGGTCATAGGAAAGCAGGCTGTAGCTATATATTCAGGGAGTCAAACACACGTCGGTGTAACATTTGGCTGAGAGAATAACACCAATAAAAGCTCACACTCTACTTTGGCCATTCAGGGTATATGGAGCCGCTCCTGACCTTCCCCAGGCTGTCAGTAAAGAACTGGCTCAGGAAGTCGGCATTCAGAAACATCCTGCCAGGAAACCCTGCTCTTAATAGCATAGTCTGGGCATAGAAATAGACCAGGCAGAAAATGCCTGACACTACATTTTATTCTGATATATTAGACATAGAGGGAAAAGTAGTAGCAACTTGGCTTGGGGAGTAAAATCGTAGCGTAATTTATCCACAGGCAATTCAGTGTTTAGTCAGTACCTTTAGGTGAGCCGTATACTACAAACAGGAAGAGGTATTTACCAGAAACAGATGGCGAGGCTGTCTGCTCTTCCTGCTGACCTTCATCAGGGTGCCCTCCTTCACAAACACCTGAGAGAAAGAGTATACACACAGAAAAAAAACAGAGCCAAAAGCTTTACTTTTTACATTAACACAAGGCACACAGAGCTGTGGCATATTTTGTCTTTCTTTAATTAAAGCAGGCCTGCTGGGGATTCCCAGCTGAATAATTGAACAAAGGGCAACACAGGGGCGGTGGAGGGCGGACTGGGGTGGGCTGGCAAGGTTTGGACTGAAACAATGCTGTTATCAGCGCTCACCCTGCCAGGCTGCAGCAGGTTCTTCTGGCCACGAACACTGTACTCTATGTTGACCAGACGCAACAAGTTCTCCTGAGACAAGGGAGACAAAGAGATGACAGAGTGAGAGGGCAAAAAAGAGAGGTGTTAAAGTCGTGTTACTAATCTAAACAACTGGTGCATGAGCCTACACTTGAAACTCACCCCGTGTTTCAAGCTGTCGTTTGCTTGATCTGCAATGTCAGACACTATCGCCACGGCAGCTGAATGACAGACAGACACAAAAAAAAGAGAGAGAGGGAGGGCAGCCAGATGTTAAGAGGTGAATACAATCAGAGTCATTATTCATCAGTGCAAAGTGTGATGATTCTTTCATTTGATTGATGCAAGTTCTGCTGATTCAGCTGCATCAATCTACTAGAGGAGATAAACACAAGTGTTGCTCTGCCCTCAGACTGACATTCACAAATCTTAAAAAAGGACCTAATGTGTTGATCTAATAGAATACTATGAATTGTAACTTTTTTAGAATAAATAATGTTTATGTAATTCTTTTGTCTGATTTTTTTTCAACATTTCAGATGAAAATGGACAGTGTTAAGTGTTATTGCTCATGTTAATGAATCTAAAATTTTGGCTAAAGGTGCTACATAGAATCATTAACTTGAATCATGGTTTACAAAATCAGATTGAATTGAACTGCCTCCCATGTGAATTGAACTGTTATGCCAAAAATTCACAGACTATTAGTGAGATGTCTGTTCTTTCCTTGTTACCTAACACATATTGAATATTAATGTCAATCTACTTGTCTCACACGCAACTATGACATCTAAACAATTTCATACTTAGCACAACGCAAAAATATCTTTTGATATCAGGGTCCGCAGGGTAAAATCACTTTGAATGGCAGTCTGAGACTTCATGAAAGTCAGAACATGGAGGTACAGAACATGAAAAAGTTTGAAAACCCCCGGCCTAATGTATAATGCCCCACCCTCAACTCTCCCTGTGCAGTGTGAGTCAGCAGGATGTGAGAGGGCAGGAGACTGCAAGTGTCTGCACGTCTGGCATGAGGTTGGCTCCCTTATCGAAGATAAGAGATAGTGCTGCTGCAACTCGCCTTCTCATGAATTACACATGCAGGGTTCACACATAAGAGAGCCCAAATGACCACCTGGTGGGTTACCACCACACGGCAGTGGGTCAGATATGGCTCTCTCATGGCCATCTCTTCATGCCAAATGAGCACACACTCTGCAGCAAACAGACACAGTAAGGCTCTCCTGTGAGTAACACAGAGTGTAGAGCGAGCGGTCAGTGGCTGCCACTGATGGTGCGTCTCCTCGACTACTGTGCGTTGGTGCAACACTGTGGCAGTACCTTGGGTGTCTTCATATTCCTTTGAATCTGGTGAGAGGTTGTTCAGGTAATCTGAAAGAGGAGGGCAAGAAATTAATGGTACCAAAGAAAATAGTATAGAGCAGTGAAACTGGACACTAGGCCTGTTAAATTTCAGTGACTCCCGTCGTTCACACTCACCGGTGAGGAGCATGCGGTACTGAGCCACACGCACAATGACCTGCAGGAGCTGATGCTTGAGAGAAATTTTTTCCCCAGCTGGACTCTGCTGCTGAGACCAAAAGAAACACAAAGACTCATTCCTCAACATCGTTGCTGTTCATTAATTCTAGATTAATCCCATTAAGAATTAACACAAAATGTGTTCAGATTAATTAAGACAGTCAAGGGCACCTCACTCGAGATAATAAAAGCTATATTGACGAGCAAATTGCACAACTGTGGGCCTTTCAGCAAAATTCAGTTGTCGTCAGTCAGTTATAATGTGTGAGTGAGGGCCAATAACACAGAGTGCTGGTCAGCACAGTGCTTTACATAACAGCAGCTGTGTGTGTGTGTGTGTGTGTGTGTGTGGTGGATGTGATACAAGTGAGCGTATAAACCAGTAAAAGTTTTAAAATAACCAAACATATGAAGAGAAACTCATATTCTCTTAAGAGTATTCTCATATTGTATCATACAGAAAATAATATGCAACAGAATTTCTCCATTTTAAAGTTTTGAACAAGAAATATCAGGGAGCAGCAAACAGGAAACACCTCAGATCAATTAAAGAAATATTTAAACTAAAAAACTGTGTACTCCTTCCAAGCTGTGTTAAATGCACATTGGTTTGGGACATGCTGAACATACAAATGAAGATTGAAGACTTAGATTAGCAAACATTTTCGTATTCTTTTTTGCTGCGTTTGCTTGTCGAACCTGTTTACGATGAGCCATGCAAATAAAATCTTCTTTTGTCAGATGTGTAAGACAACTTAGGGTGCGTTCGGGAGACAAAATACAGAAGTTTTTGGTGAATTATTCCTTTAATGTTCTTCTCAGTAGTATTAAGTGTCTTGAATTGAGTCCAAAAGGATTATTACTGCAGCAGCAGGGTTTCCATATGCACTGCCATAATCAACAAGGCAACATGTCAACCGGGAGGAGACTGTCACATTTACACCCAGCCCCACAACCCTATACCGTCACACACGACTGGTCTATGTGTGCTAAAAACAGCTGCAGCCAGTAACCAATTATATGCATTCAATTCACATCAATAATTCATCCAGTTTAATGTTTAGAGTGAAGAAGATTTGTAGTGGAAAAATACAATAATTTTGACAAACAGGTTCAACTCAAAGGAGAATCTTCTCTGTGTTCTCCAAAAATTTCTCACAATTAAAGGGTGTAGCTACAGATGGGTAAACTAAAGAAAAAGCTTATTGCATTACGCTGAAGTTTAAAGAACTGAGTAATGGTACTTTTAAATCGCACACACACACACTCACACACACACACACACACACACACACACAAAATCCTATCTCTGCCAAGACTCCCCTTCTGTGGTCTATAAATGTAGGGGGGGTGATACTGGAAATTGCTTTGTACAGTTTGATTTACCCATGCCACTTAAACAGATACAGGCAACTATAAATGAGACACATACGCATTGTGCCACAGGGAAATGAATGTAATTTTTGCTGGCATCCACAATCCAGAGAGATTATTACAAAAAACGTTTCATTTTCTGTTTAACTACACACAGTTTACCTAAGTACACGATCCCGTTGAAAACAACAGATAACTAAAGCAAAAGACTTTCTACTAGGAGAAAAAAAATAGTATTGTGTCACGACTGCCCAGTCATATTTAGGTTCACTTGAATTGAATATCTTATCCAGCTGAGGGAAATATTTTGAAATCCTGAATATTAAGTTTTCCCTGAGGGTTTGTACATTGTGGGGTTGGTGTTGTGGGTGTCTAATGTCAAATGTGTGTATTATATTTGTAACCTTGATATTTTCAATTCAAAATAACTGTATGCATCACTTCAATTTGTAATTGGTTCAAAAATCTATTAATATAAGTGCATGTGATTTGAATGCATATTATAATTTTGATTTGATGGATTTGAAATATAATATTTCCTGCACTGGAGTTTGTATTTATTGGGTGTTTTTTCAGATGTCGTTTTTGAAAACATTTGTAAAGAGCTGAGGAAAAACTATGTGTCTGACCTCAAACTGGTGAACGATGGCTGCAAAGGCAGGTGAAGTTCGGCAGCTGTCCTCCAGTAAGGTCATGCTGCGGTCGTAGTGGCCAATGTACGTAGTAAAAACCAAAAACTCTGCCCTCCTGGACAGGATGACATCTGCGATCCTCTGACTCTCCTCCCTGAGCAGAGAAACAGCAGCAGAAAGACGGACAGTCACTGTGCACTGAAGCCACCGACACAAGATGCATGTGAAGGATGAACGCCCGCTGAGCTGCATTAGCGTGGCAGACACCAGGAGGGCAACTGCAGAGGGTAATAGCTTTTTGTTCATGCTGTATGATGTGTGTGTGCGTCGTCGTGTGCACCTCTCACCAGTGTCGGATTCGATTCTCCAACTCAGTGAGGATTCTGCGATGCAAGGTATAAACATCAGGGAGCTCGTTGAGAATCTCCCTGAGCCGCTTGTCATCCAGAACGGGATCCCCCTCATCCCCCACCGCTGCTCCGACTGCTTCCCGAAAGTCCTGACACACAGGGAAGAGTGTGCAAATTAATGATGATCTGGTCTGATGGTGTGTTTAAATTCAAAAATACAGTTTCCCTGTTTCACCTGTCCCCATCTGTAACACTACAATATGATAAATATCTCTAATACACACACCAGAAGCAGCAGTTCAAGGAATACTCCAACGTTTTGAGCAAAATACTTTTTTTACGATTTACCCAGAGCAAGACAAGATGTTGGATACCATTTTCACCTCTGTACATCCAGTGGTTCATCATAGTGAAAAAAATACACCTTGCAGCAACTCTGAAGCTGTCTTATTCACACAGTGTATCATGTATATTTGAAATACACATCTTGGAATTAAGTAAAAAAAAAGACTCGTTGTAGGAGGAGTTAATTTGTGCCAGACCTTCCTACACCTTCAGCGGTGCATGGATCACTGCGATAGCTGGAATGATAAATGTGTTCAGTGGTTATAGTTCCACCATCTAACTTCTCCTAAAACAACTTTTTTTTTTAAAAAATCCACTGTGTACTTCAAATACAAATTGTGATACATTGTGTAAAATAAGACAGCTTTGGTGTTGCTGTAAGATTTATTTTTTCACGATGACTCCCATAGACTTCAAGTCTTTATGCTAAGGTAACACAAAATGCTACTGATAGGAACCGAAGCACTGGATGTACCACGGTCAGTCTGGGTAAGTTGGAAAAAGGGCCTTTCCCCTAAAACGTCGGATTATTCCTTTAAGAAAAGTTAATATGAATGTGGGTTTAAGCCAATACTTTCAGAGTAGCTCCTCATGTCAGCGGCTACCTGCTCCTGCACCAACTTTAAACTGAGTAAAGCTTTGCAACTGGATAATTGATGCACATGTACATACAGTTTACTTGCCCATAATGGTACTAAAATGCCTGTTCATATAGCCTCCATTCAATTTCACTTGTAAGTAATAACGAATATAACCTAGGCATGAACAGTATCTACTCTGTCACACTCTACATGCTACATAAGACAAACGATGTTTTATGCAACTATTTTTGTGGGTGTTTTGGTACCACAGACACACATATTGTTTGACTCGACTGCACAGACATTTCTCACTGTATTTAAAATGATCACATCGCAGCAGCCCCACCCTCCAACCTCCAACTCCTCCTCTGCTTATGTACTACATCCATAATATATCCTCTGCATTATCACCTCTTTGTGATATTGTCAGACCGCACAGCACAGCCTGTCTCGAGATGTTTATTAATTTTATTATTTATGACCGTATGTGCTTATGACTGTAAACAGCAGCACGCAACAGCCAGTAGCTCAGACAACTGCACAGGGCACAGAATATCAGATTACTCTATACACTGTAAAGATGTGCCAGTTTGAGTGCTAAGAGTACTTTTATTTAAGGTTTCAAAACACTGGCCATGTACTTTTATGTCTTATCTGTGATGAACATATTTACAGTTTTGCTTTATTATTGGTTGAGCTACTATTACATAAATCCCACAGAGAGTGACTGCTCTGCTTTAAGAAACAAAGCAGCAAAACCTGAAACAGATGTTTTAATGACAGGACTGAAAAAATAAAGATGGTAAACTGATTCTTTATCTGGCAGACACATACAGCATAGAGAGAATGGCATACCTGTGTGTGTAAAAAAAATTATATTATTGATAAAGAAAATATAGATATGACACTTACTTCTTGGAGAAGCTTGAGGGCTTTTACATGTCTGAAGAAAGAAATACATAAACAACTCAATGTGGAAGTGAACTGAACTTAGCAAGCTTTGCAGACTTTATTAATAAATTCGGCATGAGATCAAGTGTAACTTACAGTCTCTCTGTGTCCACCAGCTCCTTGGCGATGTAAAAGGCTCTGGATCGACCGTCGGTCTGTAAACAGTTATATTTTTTATTTGTAATTTGCCCCATGATGGCACTAAAGGATTTTGGCTCTTGTCCAGTGAACATGTTTAGCTGCCCTCTCCACATCGTCTCCAAGCCACAATCAAATTCTAAATAATGAGGATGAGTGTGTAACTAGCCCATTAACCTCCATTACCTGACTGAAAAACTATGCTTGTGGGGGCATTTTTGCAGTTGACCATGGTGAACAATACTACCCACAGCTAGTGGGCCAGTAAAATTTCCATTCTCTTCATATTTTTTCAAATATATTTCACTCCCAAATTAGATGTCTATCATAAAACGGTGACACTACTACCACCTACTCATACAGTGGCTGATAGCACACAAGAAAAAAAAAATAAAACAATTATAGTACATTTTAAAGAATACTATCTTAAGTCCTTGATTGACAAATTAATTTTAAAAAAGTATTCAATATTTTATTTAAAAGATAAAATATTTTAAAATAGTACATTAGGGAATTTTTGTCATCATCATGCAAACACAAAATAATTCTCACTGACCTGTCTGTCATAATTGCTGTCTGGCCCTCCCTCCTCCTCCTCAGAGGTGCGTCCTTGCTCTTCGTCACCCGCTGCCTCTCGCCCCACATCGCCCACTGAGCCACTGAGAGGAGCAACAGCCACCGAGCAAACGTTGTAGGCTTCTGTGTAGGCACTGAAGAGAAGGGCAGGTTAGATATATACACATAAGGAGAGGCACACACAGGCATGCATGTGCAGACACATACACACTAACACACACACACAGGTAGACATAAAAACTGTGCTACACTGTTACATCTTGTATGCACTCAGACTAATTAGTCAGTGATGAAAAGACATTGACATATTAGTAAAAAGGACATATTTCTGATAGTTAAGGACCGAGCTGTGATCCAGCTCCATGAAGCTTGATGGCATCTCACTGCCGCCAGTTCAGCCTATTACACGGGCTGGCAATTTCTAATGAATTTCAAAGTTTGCCTGAGTGTTAGATTCAAAAACATTTGCAATGGAGGGGATGAGTGTAGTTTCAAGAATGATTCAACACTGACTGCTGATGGAAAAACTGCAGTTTCAACTAGATAGCACAGCATAAGCATGTCCCAACACTGTGCAATATTGTAACACATGCCAACAATGGCTTGTAAACAACCTTTACAAGCCATTTATGCCATTCAGCACTATATTTGTTCAGTATGTAGTGAGGCTGCCTCTCCTCTGCTGCACCAAAGTTTTGTAAAACTGGCAGGGCTCAACACATAACTACCGCTCAACTCGGCAAAGGCAATAATTGTTTTCATCTAGTTTGAAAAGTATCATTTCCACCACAAATTTGACTTCATGGCTTTTTAATATGAACTGTGCTGTCTCCATAAACCTTCATCTTTGAGAGAATAAATCAGACACATGAATCTCACTGAGCCATCTGAGCCAGCTTTATGTTTCTGCATGCTGAAATATCACTACAATAATTAAACATATAAAGAGTTAGAAGCAAATGTGACGAGATAAAACATGGCAGGCCTAGAGAAACCAATAAACTGATCCTATAGGGCCTGCGGTGACATCCACACCCGACCCAGGGACACATGTCGGTATTTCATGCTAGACGATACATTTCTGCAGGGAGCCCAAATGAATATGCTAATGGCTGCAGCTCAGTGGGGAGTGCAAGCTATGCTAATAACAACACATCCTTGAGTTACAGTAGCAGTGCAGTCGTCCTCTACGTGACTAATGGCCTTGCCAGTGTTACTAGTTTTCACTCCTGACACCAATGGATTTAACCCCACTGAGATGTAAATTAGCGACACATGATCAACATATGTGAGTGGTTCAGATCTCTGTATTTCACATATTAGAGCATCATGGCCCATTACTGTTCATGGAGTCAAGCTTTGGATGGGATACCCGGGGGTGCTGGAACCACAAGTACTCAACTATATGCACAGTTTCTACATCTGAGGCTTTTACATCACTCTCACATAAAAACAACTCCTTCAGCAGAGGACACTCCCCTTTCGCTGTCAGGCATGACCGGTGAATCACTGTCTCTGTCACTTATCTCTGTGGTGTGATGTTTTATGAGGGCCCAAGGCCAAATCTATGGTGATAAATTACAAAAGGAAATAAAAAAAATATTCATTCTCTTTTTATCCCCGGGCTCTTAGTGAGCCAATTTGTTCCAATGATAGCAGTCGGAAGTGGGGGCAAAGAGGGCAGCGATCTCCAAACTATGTGCTAATATTGCCCCTTTAGGCTGCAAACCTGACAGCCTCAAACACTGGCGATGCTATCCAACCCGATATTGCTTTGCTGTGAGTACAATCATTCTATTCCCAGGCAGATCAAATAGACTGGAGACAATGATCGTCATTGTAGTGCTCCGCCGGTCCTTGTTTAGCACAAGCAGAGAAATCTCATAGCAAAGGAATATAACAAGTTGTTTTCTGTTATCTAGTGAGATAGCACTGACATACAACAAATAGCATATTGTTGCATTGGCATAAAGGGTTAAAACAAGAACGCCATAGTTCAACAGAGAGATAAAAGATACAAGAGGTGCAGCTGAAACTTTTACACCTAACCCTTATGCAAACTGAGGTATCTCCAATTTTTAATCCAGATCTCTCTTGCCCTAATCTCCTTTAAAACCGATAATGCAAAGTGACAGGCAGCCTTGTCCAATGACCTGGCAGCGAGTAAACTTCCTTACTACTCTGACACTGAAAACAACTGTCTAGCCAAATCCTGTCACCTAAAGGCTACAAGCTCAATCATACGACCAATATCTGTGTTGGATAGTAGTGACATAAAAAAAAAAAAAACACACACACTAACAAGTTCACACGCCTCTCGCATCACCTGAAGCAGGCCGCCACCCAGCTGCCGCGCCCCTTCTACGCCAAACCTCTGTGGTTCTATTTTTGAAGAAAAACATCGTAAACCGTGCCTCTGTTCATACTGATAAGAAAACAAGGCAGAGTGCGTGAGAATTAATTCTTAGCTTATCTACACTGGCGATGGAGCGGACAATGTCACTAAGAAAAAGTCGCATTTATTTTTAACCATAGATAAACTGACTGAAAATCAAATACCCATAAAGAATACAATAGGTTTTCCTCAGAAGAGAAAGTATACAAAGACACACTGATGATCTATGTGGATAAACAAAATTAACACCAACACTGATAAAAACTTCCTCATCTAAGAAGTAAATCTTTGTGAGTCTAAACCCTATGGATGTACAACACCAGCAGAATAGAGTATAGGCCTAATCAGAACGTGTGTACTTTATACAAAATGTACTAGTTTAAGGAAATTATAAAACAATTACACTTCCCTTTTGCCTCAAACACTTATTTTGCCATTCATTTTACCACAAATCAATATTTTAGCCCTTTACTGGGCGGCTTCGCTTGCACACAACACCCAAATGGTAAACATGGTTAGAGGCGAGCACTGCAGCAAGCAACTGCTGACTACAGAGCATACCGACGCTGAGATTGTATCTCACCTCGTTGTTTCTGATTGGCTAGAGAGGGAGCAATGACTCCAAAATGCTCTGACTATTAATCATCCTGAGCAGCCTGTATGATAGGGGCACAGTGAACAGGAATGGAGGGGGGGGATGGGTTAATGTCAGCAAAGCATGGGTGATCATACCAAAAGATACCACCACAACGGGGAAGGTAAGACTAAGACGAGCGGCAGGAGGAAAATGGCTCTCCAACACGTACAAAAGCAGAGCCTACTTCTGTATTGCTTGTCCAAACATATGATTTATGAATGAAACCAAGACAGCCCCTTTTAGCTGGAATCTGAAGAGTATCCCCTCTCCTCCACGCACATACAAACACACACCCACAGCATACACACATCACAGCTGGGGCTCTATATGTCTCAGTACAATGCAAGAAGGAAGCTACTGCACTTCCCTCCTTTTATATTTACTCTCTACCTCCTATCACATCACCCCCCACACCACCACACATCCACATCTGGCCACAGCAGCAAGGGACCAACCATAATAAATAGTTATAAATCCTCTACCCCGGGGGCATAGTAAACCCACAGAGAGACCAAGAAGTAATAAAAAGACTAGCGCTCAGTATAAAAGGTGTCAGGGATCACTAATATTACTTCCAGGAACATCCATCTATGTCAGCGCATGCACGCACACACACATACACACACACACACCTTTCCCCGTACCTTTCTGTCTCCTGCTCAGGTGACTGAGTTTTGCTCTCAAACCCAGGGAAGCTGCTCATGTCCACATAACCATCCGTCTCATTGGCAGAGGACAGCGCCCGACTGGGGTGGTCAAAGAAGTTGGGGAACGCCAGCTGCAGGACAGGCCTCTGATGGGGGACCTGAATGTTCTCATAGTCAGAGCTAATGGCTGGGACGTTCTCATAGTCCGAGGTATCTGCATTGGGGAAGGAGATGGAGCGAGGCTTGGTCAGGGGAAGAGGTGTGAAGGGCACCCGGGAGCGGTCCTCGAACGACTCCACCCGGACAACGCTGCGATTGAGAAAAGCGACAGAACCCCCTTTTCTTTTGCTGTCTTTGTAGAACAAGAAGGTGGAGGCTGGCTGAGGCGAACCCTTAGCCGCAGAGTGAGAGCCGAGCTGCGGAGAACTAGTTCTGCTGTGCCTGTCTATGTCTAGCAATCTGCTGGGTGTGTGGTGGCCGGACTCCGATGAGGACCTTGCGGCGGACGGGTTGACGTCGACCGCAGGCTTACTCTCTGTTTTTCGCCTGAACTTGAGCATCAGGAAGCGCTTGATGGAGGACTTCTTCTTCTTGCTTTTTTCTGGCGAGTCTCCCTCAGTGAGAAGGGAGGGCGAGCTCTTGGTGATTGGCTTCTTGGTAATATAAGCCAGCTCAAATGGAGGAGGGATGTCCACCACAGATGTAGGCGTGGACAGGCCGCTGGATGATAAAGGTGAGCAGCGGGAAAAGCTTCCAGATGAACAAATGACGTAAGGCAAAGAGAGACTGTCCTCGCCTCTCTCCCTTGGGGATTCCTCCCTCTCCCTATATACACACAGAGGCATGTCCCGTCCCTCCACGGAGAAGGAGCGAGGGTACAGAGAAAAACAATGGGGTTTGGAGTAGCTCTTGGTACGGAGAGCGTTCAACATTGGACTGCTGCTCATTGCAGGCGCCGTGTGGTCAAATCCCCCCAGGCAGGGCTTTTGACCATTAGACTGCACCCCCCTCTCAGCCACATTATTAGCAATGCGTTGTGACAGAGAGCGGGAGCGCATTACCATGGACTTTTTGTCAAAAAGTGCATGGCCGGCCTCCTCGTAGACAGGCTCATCGGTGACATCCTGCTCTGTATCGGTGGTGTCATCCAGAAACGGCACAATGTGACCCTCCAGGTCGTCCTCATCTCTGAAGACATCAGAGTCATTTGGGGAAAGCAACTGGCTCTCTGAGAGAGAAGATGTCAGCGAGGTGTCAGTGTCTGTTGGCACTGAGATGGATACTAGCCTGAACCTTGGCTGACTGTCAGAGTGATTCAATAAGGCCTCTGCTATTTGAGCTCTGTGCTCCTCACTTCTGATAGATGTCCTTTTTTGATGTGATGATATCCTGTGCTCATCATCATCTTTGCCATCCTCATCACTGCTGCCTATCTCCACATAATCCTCAGAAGATACACACTCTATCTGTCCATTGTCTACAGATTCCCCGCATAGCGAGTCTTCATCACAAACTGCCTCATACCTACTGTGCCGTAGTGCTCTCTTGTTTATGGATGGATGCTTCCAGGGTGTGAGCGGACTCGCTGAGAGTCCATGAGTTTCGTCGTTCACTGGGCTCGACTCTCTCTCAGTAATGTCTGCAGAGGAGATGTAATATGGCTCGAGGGTTGGATCAAACTTTGAGGCAACATGTCTGTCGCCTGTGTCCAAGAGCTGTTTCTGGTTTTCAGGGATGCTTTCATAAATATTCATATGCTCTTCCTCTAAAACAGAGTACTGCTGTAGGTTATGACCACGTTCCAACCTTGGATTGTTGTAAGAGATCCCACGGCCAGGTGCAGATTCCCATGTTTTCTCCTCTCTCTCCACTGAAGATATCTGTTGGGTTACAATGGCCTCCATGTTTTCATCAGTGAGAGACTCGGTTATTTCATCTGCTGTACAGTCAGTGGCTTCATTCTCCTCACTTTGGAGCTTGTCTGCTCTCTTGTTCATGTCTGTATTTTCCAAGCCAGACACCTCGTCACCAGAGTAGCAGCCTGCCTCCTCATCAATGCTGGTAACAGAAATGTCTCCCACTGAGAGGCCCTCTGTGTCAGCCAGCGCCTCGCCTGCGTCACAACCATCAGCGTCCATGTCCTCAGTCATGTCTGCGTCAATCATCTCTGCGGCATCCTCCGTGGAGTCAGCGGTGAGTCCAGTATCACTGACCCAAAGGGTTTCCAAAGAGTCCACCTCCTCTGTTACAGCGCTGTCGGTTAATCTCCAGTCCTCCTCCAACTCCTGAATCATATCTTCGTCCTCTCCCTCTTCTGTCAAGTCTCCTTCCCTTTGCTCCTGTGTGCTATTCTGTAATTCTTTTTGTGCTGAGCCGAGGAAGTATAAATCAGATTGTCTCTCCATTGGTGCTTTGTCTGCAACCACTTTGCTTAGAGAGTCCTCCGATTCATTCTCTTGATCAGGATCACCTTCTGAAGGCAATAAACTCCCGTTAATGCATCCTTCCTGGGTGCCCGAGAAGAAGAGGTCCCTCCCGTTAAGATGGTGTGGAACTTTAGGTTTGGGGGCAATGGGAGGTTTGGGACCCCGAGCTGCAAAGCAGGCTCTAGACATGACAGGAGAGGGCAGATCGAAGCTGGTGTGATAAACAATTTTTGGCTTCGGAGCAAGAGGAGGCTTGGTGTAGTCTAAAAGAAAAACAGGAAAAGGAAATTCTAAGATTATGTGATTTAAAATAACTTTCAGTTCTATTGTCCTTAGTCCCCGTGACCTCTAACTATCCAGAGATTCTTTACATACTGCACAAATCACATTTATACAGATATATAGATTTTTTTTAACAGGAAACTGGTAATAATGACATCTATTTGCATATTAATGAGAAAACTGTTGTTAAGATGTGATGTTTGTTATCATTAGCAAAATGCACATTGCATTTTTCAGAGAACTAACTGCAATTTTGACAAAATCTACGGCACAAAACCAAACCCAGGTACTGAGTACACCACATTCTCTTCTCTTATTTCGCATGTAGGGCGACTCAAGCTGTTTAAGGTGTGTGCGACAAGGATAATAATAAAGGACTTAAAATGGATACCTGGGGAATGTTAAAACTATACACCCTTAGAGAAACAAAACCTACAAATGTAAGGGATTTCCCTGACTCACTTCCTGTGATTCACGGGAGAGAAACCCCTCTCCGATCCTCTGCACTGCTTTGTGAAGAAAACATGGGAGCACAGCAAAGGACGATACCAAAAAAAAAGAGCAATGAATTCACCATATTTATATTTACTAAAGCTGATATATGTACAATATAGTTATACTTTTGAAAAGACGTAGGAATTCAGTTCAGAGGGTTTGCAGCCTTGGCATAAACGATGTGAAATACCTCTCAGTTAGGTATTTACATGCAACAAACTACTCCTCTTGCATGTAACAGTGTAATCAACATATGAACATGAATCTGTACTCCAAATGAGGATTGAGAATGTGTGTCTAGGAGCTTAAACTAGTAATGTGGTGATACAAAGCCTCATCTCTGGGAGTCTGGGGATAAAAGTGCATGAGCTACCCTCTGGCATCAGAAAACTCACTGGAGTGTTGAAATTAATCGACTGACTGTGGGATTCCCCCTTAAAAACACTATTTATATGGGTTTCCTGACATTTGTGCTGCTGCAGCTACATTTAAAATCAATCAACAGGGAGTGCAACCCGCTATCTCACTTTGTAATTAATCAATTATAACCTATAAGCCAAATAAACCACCCTCTCTTTCTCTCTGTATGGGTTTCTTTCTCCCTGTCTCCATAGCAATTGCATTCTCTAAAAACATTAAGTATCCATCTGACAAACAGGCATCTTGAGACTATCATTTTAAATTTATTGTGCAAAATAAGTTACCTCACCTGTGTTCATTTTTGGAAAGCAACCATCTCCAGCATCTGGGCAGCGCGTCCTCAAAAGCGGCTGAAAGCAGTGACAAAGAGCCTGTACCGAAGTTAAACTAGTCCAACAGAGAGTTAATGTGTCGGCGCTCAGAGCTGCGCTTCCTGAGAGTGAAATGGTCCTCAGCTGATCGTTTGTGCATCGTACAGTGCGGAGGACGCGACTGGCAACTAAATGGAGAGAGAGAGAGAGAGAGACTCTGATCCCCAGTTCACTCACTTGACGCTTCCTCTCCTTGTGGCTGCACCAGGAGCTCCACTGTAAAGAGACTGGGAGTGGGGAAAAAAAAAAAAATCTTAGTCCACTGAATCCAGAAACTACTTTCTAGACCACCTTTGCAATTAATTATAGCGCGGGCGAAAATGCATTAGATAATTCATGTACTAAGCTGAAGTCATTTAAATTAATAAAGCATTTTTTTTTTAAATTAAATCATAGTTAAATAAAATAAAATGCATAGGCTAAGTATCTCTCTGTGTATGTGTAAGTGCTAATTTGAGAAATGACGCCAGGTTCATCACCTTGTGAATAATGGCACACTTTTTCGGACGCATGACGTACACACAATGTTATTTATTTATTTATTTATTTATTTATTTATTTGACGTTTTATTTTTAAGGAAATCCTTCAATTTCTTCCTCCCTCCGCATCTTTTAATCACAGTTTTGTTTTGTTTTTTGCATCCACTGTGGTCATCATGGCTGTAACTCGGTTGGTTTGTGAGGTGAGTGAGAGGTGACAGCATGTTTGGATCCCCACTCAGACCTGACTGACATGTTATTCGTCAGGCCTCATGCTGGCCATATCTCATTCATAATATTAGTAATCCTAAATCATCGCTCCTATATACACTGACACACCAACCTTGTTTTCCTGCCCACTCATCTGACTGTCTGATTGGTGTAGAGCAGCCCCCTTTTCTAATAACAGGAAATTGCTCTCCCTGTTTCCTGCACAGCCCAACTTCACATCCTTAGCAACTTATGGACATTATGCTCACATTTAACCCCTTGGAGTATCGTGAGTCAATCACAATGAAGTAAAGGGAACTATTTTTACTCCTGAATTGGGGTCAGCTGATAAACATTTTTTTTATGGGGAGTCGTGGGTGGAGCAGTCCATCAGTAGGAAGACAAGAGGGAGCAGAGTCTTAACTGGGTGGAACAAGGTCACTTGGAAACTTTAATCTGCTGTTATTTGCATGATAAATGGACTGACCTCATACATCAAAAGTCTGTTTCATAGAATAAAAGGTGAATGTGATGTTCAGACATATGCCGTACTTGTTGCTGCATGCGGCTCAGAGTGAGGCTAAACCTGGCCAAACAGCACACTGAATTATACTGAACACAGGCAGAAAGCTGAAATTGACGTATCACCAACCACCAGAGGCTGCACAAGACAATCAAACTATAATGTGTGGTCTTTCCTCTTACATCCCCTTGCACAACACTTAAAAATTGAAAATCAAGTCACAGCTATGAGAGGAATTACTTCAGATGTAATTGATCACAGACAGATACACTAGAGCACAGCCACTGCCTGCAATGAGTTCCTCGATACTTAACTTTATTAACTTGGTCACACACTCTGGCCCTGTCCCACCTGGCCCATCATAAAAAATAAAAAAAACCCTGAAAGGATGTTTGAAAAAAAGTGAGAAAAACAAACCTATTCAAACAATCAAAATGCGCCACAGTTATTTCTTTCGGTGCTCTACTCTTGCTGGGGCTACAGACGTTGTCAGTAACAGATTGTTTTGCTCATTGAAAAAACATTATGTGGCTGTACCTTTGACCCCATTTTGTTTGTGCAATAATTGTGTTTTCATGTTGGGTCAATAAAGGGGAGGAAGGTGAGCACTGCGGTCTACGGCATGAGAGAATAATGATGGATCTCCTGACAAACAGGGGACATGGCAAACATGAAAACATGTTTTTAAGGGTTGGGGATATCCTGCATGCACACACACACACACACACACACACAGAATTGGTTTTGAGGAGGGTCAGTGGGCCAGTGTTGATGTTTTGGCTGTAAGTACGACTGGTAGCTCAGGTGATTAGCATGACATCGCATTCGTATTTCCTGCTGTACTTCAATGAAATGACTGTGTCGCTCTTCAGCACCGTGTGAGAAAGATACGTTCACTGAGAGTTTAAAACCTCATCAATAAAATCCTTTACTCATATGGATCTCCATTATGGCTCAGGATGTGATATATCCAGGTTAGACCTACATACATTTACACAATCATGATATTTTGAAATTGCACAGTTAAAAAAAAGTCGGTATATTTTTGGTGTTAATTACAAAAAAGGTGTATAATGTACAGTAGTGATATCCATGAGCTCAGGCATGTTTTACACAGCGAGGTCCATCTCTGGCTCCCTGTCTCCTGTTTGCATCAGGCTAGGAAAGAGTGCTTCTCCTCCTCTCTCCTGCTCTGAGGTAAAACAATGAGACTGTGGCTTAAAAAAGGAACTCCATCTTGATATACTCCTTCCTGTGACTGTTTTCAAGTCTTTCAGCAAAACTGGAGCAGGGAGGGTGCCGTTACCAAACTTAAAAACAGTTTCCGTCTCATTCCTTGTGTCCTTTTACAAGCATTATTTTCACTTGGTGCATTTTTTTTTTGTTTCAAAGAATTGTGATCCATCATGCTCCTATATGTTTATAGGATAAGTCACATCTCTATTGTTTTTGGCTTTAGTGAATAATGCGACAAATTTCAAATGAGTTCAACTTTCCACAAACAAAGTGGGAATTTTTATTTTCTGCTCTTGCTTTTCCAAGGAGTGAAGTGTGTCAGTGTAAAGGCATTTTTATCTGTCGCTGATGTGTAAGTGCTTTCACCTACTCGCATTATTTTCCCAGGAAGCTGCACACCCAGTACAAACATAATCCACACGCTTTAACAATGACTAACTGCATCAGGAGCATGATTATGTGACTCTTGCTGTAAGTGAACGATCATTTCCACTTGGACAGAGCATTTTTGTTCTGCTTGGAAAGTATTGTTGTCTTGTGCCGTCTTTGGCTGTAAACTGTAACGCTGGGAATCAATAGGGTGCAGGAACAAACTCCTGTGTCATGGCGGTCTAATTATAGTTTCATGTGACATCATAGCAAAGAAGAAAACACAGCTGGAGGTTGTTTTTGTTCTTCTGTGAGAACTGTGTGACAAGTGTACAATGGAAAGATGTAAATATCACGCTTATGATGTGCAGACAAAAATGTTTTGTTTGTGTTTGTTAATCTATCCATCTACTTATCTATAAATCATTCATTCTATGCTCTCATCTCTTTCTAGGTTTTTTTTTCCTCAGTCAACCCTTCGTGATTTTGCAAAGATCACCTTTAACTTGTGTGCTAAAGGTTTAAGGCATTCTCACACCAAACTACTGGGACGCACAATGCAGTATAAGAGAGTTATTTCCTTTAGAAGGAACCAATACTAGCAGGTAGTTTTAACTGAGCTCTGTGAACAATGAACAATAGGAATACAGTTGTTTGTGCTGAAAGGGATTATTTTAGCCAAAGCAGGAGACGACAGTGTCTGCGTCATGGTTTAACACTGGTCTGCGATGGTTCATGCCATCTTTAACATATCATGGGTCATGTTTATGCGTATAAAAACATCAGGAACAAAACTAGACTTGATCTGTTGTTCTTTTCGCTTTTTAAAAGGGTTTCGCTCGTGCAAAGAAGATGTAGATAAGGAGGAGACAAGTCGAGGGATTTTCAGTCTAAATTGGGCTAATTTAGAAGGCATTGCTAATGTTTTGTGCGCTGAGCATCAGTGAGATCATCTTCACTGAGCATTTCATATGCTCACAGAGTGTAATAGTATAATGTACATTAAAACCCTCTATGGAGATTTATACATTGAGCAAATTGCTCATTGTTGATTTAAGAGGCGGCTATTAATTGAAACTGAACAATTCCTCTGTCTGGATCTTGTCATGGGAACTAATAAGTGTAATGACCATATTTATGTGAGCGCCGATCACGTATCCCCATAAACCCACGCTGGATTAACCTGAACTGACCTCCTGTCATGAGTGTTATGTGTGTCTTCAGTAATGGGAGTGTGTGTTTGTGTATCTGCCGCGGACAGGACAGGTTTAAAACGTTCAGGTGATGGAAATCCATTTAACAGCAGGATGCAGAATCACAGCAGCTCAATAAACACTTGAGGATTCATCCGTCTCAACCAACTGTCCTGGTAGAAAGGTGAGACTGATCTCAGCATATTCATGGAGCAAGTTTTTCACCCACGACAGGATAATGAATATAAATTTGTTTGGCAAAGTCCCTTGTTTTCTAAACACAACAAAGCATATGTTTAAGTAAATTAATTTATCTGACTTTATTTCATTTAGCATTCATCTCATGTTTTTTTCTCTTCTATTTTTGTTTATGTTATATACTGTATATATTGGTGCCTTAGTAATCAATGAGGTGATGTGAAAGTAAATATTCTTTTGAAGGAATATAATATTTCCTATAAAAATATATTTGTGCAATATTTTAAAAAATCCTTTAAAATATAATAGTTAAAATATACTTATTAATGCCACTGCTGGAATGAAACTATTACATATTGCTGATCCTGTTGTGGTTATTTGTTTGTTTGCTTGTTTTTGAAGCTGCTTTTTGCTTTTGTTCAAATAGTTACTTTGGTTTGGCAAACTGACGTTCAAGTTGCATTAATAAAGAAGAGGAAAGCAGAGCCAGAGAGGTCTACATGTCCTCTGATTTTTAGCAGCCGCATTAATCTCACACCGAGAGACACAGAGATGCAAGAAGCGCCTTAACAGCCCCTGGAATCTAATAATCAATACGGGCCATGTGATGGTGGAGCCAGGGAGAGCGACATGTTGCTCCTTCACTCTTTTTACAGCATCTAATTTAGGCGCAGTCACTGACTGTCACATATCACTATGAAACCCACGTCATTAACCTGACTTGGCAACACCGAGCACATGTTAAACTCTGATTTATTATTCAGCTGCCGCCTCATGATCTCTGGCACAAACCTGCTGCAGGTCGGGAGCTTAAGGTAATTTGTTTAATTGCTTAATTAAGGTGTGAAACTACAGTAATCTCTGTAGGCTGTAAGTGAGCTGTATATCACATTTATAGTTCCGTCATCAAGATCTGCAGCTAGAAGAGGCTGCATTTACACACTCTGCATCTCATGCCGTCTTCACCTGTTGGCATCACCGACATCTGATTCAGTGTAATGAGAATCTTTAATGCAGTTTAATGATAAATGATAAACAATAACGATAAACGACACAAGCAGGCCACTCCCTCAGGGACACGACGATGACAAATCCAGCCGGCTCACTAACTGGGCTAGCAGAGCTGTGATTGTTGATTAACTTTAGCTGCCATGACGCTGACCGAGGACAACAAAAACAACAACATCTGGAACCTCAAGGAGACTATAAGGGTGCTACC
The DNA here is from genome assembly GCA_900302555.1 of Myripristis jacobus. Lineage (NCBI taxonomy): Eukaryota > Metazoa > Chordata > Actinopteri > Holocentriformes > Holocentridae > Myripristis > Myripristis jacobus. The sequence goes on from OMLB01055726.1 coordinate 27,025, forward strand.
CGTTCTGTAGTAATGGTGGTTTTATGTGAGCCCCCAATCCCCTCCCAACAAAAAAAAAAAATACTCAAAATTTCACAATACACAAGGAAAACTATACATGAAAAATCACAGAAACAGTATATATTTTTTATGTATTTTGTATGTATCATTCATTTGGATATAGTTCTTGTCATAGGACATAGGAAGAAAGAGTATTTTCAGTCCAGCATAGATTTTGAATGCATGCCATCTATACACACACAGATATTATTTTTTCTAATGTTTTGTAGTGTACAGCATGACAAATGTACCATCTTGGCTTTAATCTTAAAAGAAAAAAAAATGTAGGAAGAGATGCACACACTGAGTGATCTAAGGCATTAAAAGAGTCGGGTATCAACGATTCTACCAAACCAAAGCAGGGAATTACCTTAGCAAACATGCATAACCATCAAACAGCCACAGAGTTGGGAAGTGCAGTGTAAAGAGGAATTGAACACTTATAAAGTAGAAAGTGTATTTGTTATGTCCCTTGACAGCAGGCAGAGAGCATGCTGGGTGGTTTTTCAGTGCAGATAGGGCCAGGGAGAGAGTGCGAGTGGACTGCCAATGACTCCACACTCCCTTTCCTCCATTTTTCTGTCCTTTTCTCCCCTTTCACACAGGCAGAATTTATGAGGCCATTACGAGTGTGCATGCAGTGTCAACAGCGCTCAGCACTCGGCTAATATCTTTATCCGCTGCCGTGAGGAGCGGGACCTGTCAGACGACACATAGACTGCCCAGGAGACAAATGGCCCCCCCAGCTCACAGTTCAACTGAACACACACTCACGTACAAACACCACTCGGGCCATTTAATATGTCTCAGCATTTTAAACACATTAATTGGCTTTTTTAAGATGGCCAACTCCTTAAATAATGAATGTAACTTAGGCTAAAATTGAAACCTGATTTAAAAAAAAATGCCATTAGGATTAAAATCAATGCAGTAAAGCACCAAGGTACAAAAATACCTTGGCATGGAATGAAGTGCACATAAACAATATGTGTTTAACAGAGAGCGAGGGTGTTATTTACAACATAAATTCAGCAGCCCCGTGTTGTGAGTTATACCGGAGCCAAATGCAGTCATTAGAGAATCCACAGGGTCTTTGTCCCTCTTTCTCTGATCCATCTGCTACTGGGGAAACTCTGCAGCAGGCCTGCCATCACAGCACACTGCTACCAGTCTGTTTTACATGTGGCTGTTTGACACAACACAGCAGGAGCAGCATTATGACCCGGTGGCAAGAGGGGCTCAATAGCTGTGGCAGCATTAGCTCTCATTACACACACTATCTCATTACAGCTCACCGTGGGGTGATGTTGAGAAGGGGACCTGGGCCTCCATCTGAAGCACATCAACTCACAATGTGGAGGTGGCAATGCACACCAGTGGAAGATGCTACTCACTGATGGACCATTAAAGAGTTTCTACAACAGCAAAATGGTCCTTTCATTGAGCAGAGTGGGATGCGAGGGCAATAATGCATTTTAATTGTTTGCCCTATATGGTCAGAGCTCTGGTTTGAATGCATACGGTCATAAAACTGTCTGTTTCTCTCTCTCTTTCTCTCTCTCTCCCTCTCTCTCTCTCTCTCTCTCTCTCCCCCTCTCTTTCTCTCTCTCTGACTCTCTTCCTCTCCCTCTCTGAGGCAGCTGAGTGTTTGTGTTTTATCATGGGTTAGGGTTATATCTTCTTGTTGCTGCTTGCTAAAAAAAAAAATGTGTCTGATCAATTGATGTGATTAGCAGGCCATGGGTGAGCATGTGTACATACTCTACGGGGATGTGACGTGCACCAAAGTTTGCTCTATGATGAGAACAAATTCTAGAAAGTGCATTCCCAAAATAATTTTTTTTGGTGGGATAAAGTGATACTATAACTATTACTATTACATTACCATTATCATTATTAGTAATAGTAGGACGAGGAGGAGGGGGAGGGGGACAGGCACAGAAAAACATCTACCACAAAAAGAAAGAAACCAATGTAAAATGGATATACCAGACAGAGCTGCATTTCCTCATTAAATGTGAGAAATATACAGACATAAAAGAGACATGTTTTTGTAAATCTGAAGCTTCTACAGTCTTTCCTGATGAACTTTGTGAAGTTCCCAGATGCAGATAAAATGCCCTTTCAGCTCAGAGAGAGCAGAGCCTGCTGCAGGCTGACAGCTCAGTTTGTAACGGCCTATCACAATATGAGAGACAAAACATCCACTCACACACCTCACAATGTTTCACTTCACTCTCAACCAGACATTAACTGAACCTTGATCCAACTCCAGTGTTTAATATGAATTCCACTGTACATCTGTTCGGTATTGTGTCTAAAACACTTTACCATATACTTTTTTTTACACAGTCTTTGCAATATGACACGGTAAATAATACATTACTTTAATTATTACCTAATCCTGACAAGCATAACTGGGAATATG
>OMLB01055730.1:0-14509 GCA_900302555.1 Myripristis jacobus
GGGGCCACACCCTGCATGGGACAACAGCTGTTCTTCTTTTTTTTTTTTTTTCCCAGTCTGGCAGCTTCGGGAAGCCTCTGAATCCTGCAGCGCTGTTGGTCTGCAGGTCAGACTAAGATGCAGTGCCTAGAGTCTAGCAGCAAAAGCCCCCACTCAGGAGCTCCCAGCTGTCAAAGGCAGGGAGCAAATGTGGCGACACTTGAGCAGGAGCCAGCTTTAACCCACCAGCATGTCTGCCGGCTGGAGCGGTCATCACACATGCCACAGAGGCAGAGGCAGCGGCTCCACAGGAACGCAAAACGCTCATGTCTACGGCACAAACTCAATCAGATGACTGATTTGATCTGACCTTGGCCTTTAAGAAATGCAGACTTATTTGAATCCGCGTTAAAGGAAAAGGCAGAGATGAGTGCCTCCCTGTTTTAAATAAACATGAAAAAGGTGAAGGAAGCACAAAGCAATTTTTTTGTCAGATGTCTCAGCATTTTTCAGACAGAGACTGGTCTGAGTCAGCACTTGTTAAACCTGCAGTACAAGAATAAGAAATGGGCTGCCTGGGCCTGGCTGGTGTTTACAGCAGGACAGACTGGAGCACAAGCACTGATATAACACATATATCACCTAAATATTTTCCTCTAATAAAAAAAAAACGTTAACTGATACTGCAAACCGTTCAGATTCTAATAAAGCTTGAGGTCCTTGTACATTTCTTTATCTCTTTTCTGCAGTCAGGCTTTGATAGAGATCATCCGCTTGACAAATGAATTTCACCAGCATTGATTTGTGTAAACGAGGGCTGCAGGAAGCTCCTGAGAGGTGGAGGTGGACTGAGCACCAGGATTTGATCTAGATAAAGTGCTGCAGTGGGCGGACTGAGGCACGGCAGCAAATGGAGGACTTCAACATTTCTTATCAAAAGCTTTGTGGCTGCTGCAGTGGATGTGAGTGCATGCTAGTGATACATGAATGAAAGATGAAAGCAAGCAAGTGGCTGTTACTATAGTAACTATGGTTTATAAGGGGCACAGCCGATACTGCTGGTGAACTAATACGAGTGAGATATGCATGCTGTAAAGCAAAAAAATGCTCCAACAATGTGGAATAATCTCTCAATCGAACTGAACGCGGCTTCATCTGGTCCCTCTGATGTTAAATATTTTGCCTGGGATTGGATTGAGCCGGACACATTTCAAGATAAATGACTGCTTTAAATTTATGAGTGATTAGTATTCACATCTAAACCGTTTGCTACAGTGGATTCATGTGGTCTATTTTTTTTTTTTTGCAGGGTTTTCTTGAATAGGAAAACAAAACAAAAAATTGGGGGAAGTCTGGCAACAGAAGGAAAAACACTGAGCTCCACAATCATTAGCAAATAATTACTAAAACGATGAATGCCATGCTGTTGTATGCCTACTGAATATGACACATGACCACAAAATATTGCATTACAGGAATTTATGAGCATCAAATTGTAAAACCCAAATTCAGGTCAGATAAAGCTGAATATGAAATTGGGAAAAAAAAAAAGACAAAATGGATTCCATAGAGCCCTGGGTGTGTGTGTGTTTGTGTCTGCGTTAGGCTGAGAGTGTGTGCAACTCACGCTGGGAAGGCCGGCAGGGATCGCTGTGAGTGCTGTCGTTAGATTGGTTGCTGGACACAGACGAGACGCTGCCGCTCCGGACGAAGCCGAAGGCGGCCAGACGGGCAGGTGGCAGGGCGGAGAAGCCCGGAGGACGCAGCCCAGACTGGCCCGGCTTGAGCAGGAGGCTCTTCGGGGCCGTCTCGGGGCCTGACCGCCTTTGCTCTACAGGGGAGAGAGATGGGAAAACATGCCGCGCTGAAGCGTTAGTGCGTGAATATCAATCCAAGAGCCAGTGACAGTGAGAGGCTGCACTCGCTGCTTCAGAGCTGATTTTATCATCTGATCGCTGCAGGACGGACTGACTCAAATCAGAGCTGGAAAAAACAGGCACAGCAGCGTGGGCCAGATTACTCGCATGGTCAAACAGTCAGTCAGCAGCAGACCATTCAGCTGGGCTTAAGTTGCACGATCCCATCAATTTCATGAAGGTTATGAGAAACTGTCTTAGAAATGCTCCATTAAAGTTTCAGCATGTGATCACACAGAAGGCAGAAACAGACCTGAAAGATCGACTGCATTTCTCTTAATGTTAGAACAAACGTACTTAGCATTATTGTTACGAAGCCCAGGAACATCCTCGTTCTTAAGCAGAGCCACAGTGCAGTCTATTTTAAATCAGGGCCTTTTTTAGAGCCTGCGTCGCTGACTAATCTTTTGAATAACCCTCCAACTAGCCAACCTTGAAAAAAAACAGACTTCTGCACGTCCCTAATGTGAGAGCAGAAAAGATTAGAGCAGCCACACAAGGCGCAGGCCAACTAACAACCATTTCAGGGCCAAGTGTGTATCTCAAATGCCAAATTTTACACTAAAATGACATGGAACTGACGCCGAACATAACGTCTCATTCTCGATCTTGTGGCTTTAGTGACTCTTTTGTTCCATCCAGCTTACTTCCTATACTCCACTTGTTTGCCTCACTAACTGACTGAATTTCCTGCCGGCTTTGAACTGAAATTAACTTCAGGATTGTGCTTTTCTCCCTCATGGCTACAGGAATGACAGGAATGACAGCGTTCTGTATAGAGACTGAATCTTCATTCATGTGCCTCTGACATCTTTTAACTTGAATGATAACCTACAATCTTCTTTTTTCTCTCTGATTTTTTAGAGTTATTTCGATTTTTCTCTGATCGATTCTATGGAATTTCTTGTGTGCTCTTTATTGAATGCGCAAGACATTTAACTTAAAAAAAAGTACATCTACTGTAGTGCAAATCTACTGTTAGACAGAAAAAGTCAGAATTTGTATCATGTTCAGTTTACTCGTGTTGCTTAAAAGCCAACAGTCAAGTCATAATTTCGGATAACTGCAAATTTTAAAGGTGGAAAATGCGGTGGATGACAGCTCTGATTCAGCAGTGAACTGGCTCGTAAATAGGCCAACATCCCATGGGGAGGGCGACTGGATTCTGCCTTACCAAGTGAGTGGGAAGAAATATGCAATGCAAGCTGGCAGAATATGCGAGCTACACTGCTGTCAAGTACTTTGCACTTCAAAGCATGTAGGTGCCAAAAGCCTCATACATAAGCATGACTGAAAATAATTTGAGTAAATCATTCAGCAGCTCACAGGGGATTCTCATCCTGCAGTTTGATCTCCTGAGGATGTGACGCGCGTAGAATGGGAAAGTACGGAAGGGAAATGTGGAGGCCCATATAGGTTAATTTTCAAGTGTATAATGCACTGATGACTCACTCAGAAAACACCTGCTTGTTAACAACATATAAGCATCCACACGTGCAATATGCAGAATAAGCTCTCATTTCCCAAAGTACAGCTATACCACATGAGATAACCTCAACACTGACAGCAAAAGAAGCACATTACACTCCAGCAACACGTGACGCAGCCTTTGATGCTATGAGTTAGAAATTCACTTTGAACCTGTTCAGCCAGAAAGACAGCCATCTCACCTGCTGGGTCCTGGCTGCTGTGGGTGGGCGCTCCGGTTGCCTGCGCGGACTGGTTCAGGGTCGCGGCCGACCTTTGACCTGTTTGCTGAGCTCTAGCCTTGGCCGCAGGCTGCCTGGTGACCGCCCCTAAGCCCAGCTGAGGCCTCAGGGCTCTGGGGGAGCGGTAGACACCTCCTGCTTCTTGGGGAGCTTGCTACGGAGGCACATTGTCCAAACAGTCAGTCAGGGTGATAAGGATGTACACGCTTCTTTATTTAGAGCTACACCACAAGTAATGAGTCAAAGGGAACTGGACGTCCTGTGTAATCTTGAAGATGTTTTGTGACTCGGTCAAGAAGCTTCCTCAGTCCCTGAACCGAAGCTTCTTGGATGAGTGGCACAATGTCCTCATGACTACGCAGAAAGTCCATTTGACTGACTTCTTGTAGATGCAGCTTGACCTCGATGACTGAAAACACTTTGATTTAAAGATACACTAGGCAAGGTGTTATGCAAAACTTCCCCTGCTTTATCACTCTAAAGCACAAAGGTGCAGCAGTGAAAGATATCCCACCTCCCCTTTACTGAGACCAGTGGGTTTGCTTCATTTGCCCAAATACATTTCAGGTGATATGGGGAAATTCTCTGCCCACAGGAAATGATAAAATGAAACTGAATACTAAACTCTGCACAGCACAGCAGCGAGCAAGTGCTGTGTGCAGAGAAACCTGGACTCACTGACGCATCTTTTGCCTCTTTTTTTGGCATCCGTCGTTATGAACTGACCACAGGTCAGCGTGGCAGGTACGAGTGAGAGAGCTGTGTGCAGTGTATTAATGATCTGGATATTGTAGCTACCTCTTACTACCATTTGCAACCACCAACATGCAAAGTTGCCCGGTGCAGCTTCAACCACAAACTCATACATATTGTAATTGCAAAACACAATGCTAATTCATAAAACCTAACATCCAGAATTTTCTGCACATTGCTGCTCCATGGCAACCAGCTACAGGAGAGAGGGGTGAGCATTTCATGTCTGACAGAGTGAAAATGTCATTGATGGAAATACTTTGGATTTGGGAGAAAAGATGGGTCAACTGACAAAATACACATTATATGCAAGCAATGCCACTGCAGATAAGATAACAACTGAAATTTATAGGAGAAGTTAAGCTGTTGCCTTGATTAAGTTGTAACAAACGAGTTAATATTAAAAATATAACATAAAGTTTTGATGTATAGGATGTGAAAACTCAGTATCTCTAAGTGAGAACACAGATCGAACCTTGTAAATACAGGGTGAAGAAGCATCAAGGGCTCTTTACGTTAATAACCACTAATCAAAAAACATGAGACCGTGACACTTTATTGTGAACAGAAGCTCTTTTTTCTTTTTCTTTTTTCTGCCAAACATTGAAAATGCTTTTCATGTTTGGCAGAGCTCAGTAATAAACTTGTCAAACCATATTGTAGTTGTTTTGTGAGTTGATGTAATGTACAGTAACTAAACGTGTTGATGAGAATTTAGTATTGTCTGATATCGATCGCAAACCCTGAATTGGATCAAATTGAAATTGTATCTTTATAGACTTTGTAATATTGCAAAAAATATGATATTGTTGTACAAAGAATTGATATGATATCACATTTTGATGAAGCTTGTGTTTTACACTCCTATTCACTGGAAGTGTCAGCTGGGACAGGTGCGATCTGACAGTCCTGGAAAGACTCTCCCAACATGCCAGTTGTTCCAACATACACATGGATATCATAACAATATATCAATAAAGAAACATTATGGATTTCAGCTTTAAAACAGGGGCACATCTCTTACCTCCTGTAGGTATTTGTCCGGCAGCTCTCCGTGAAAGCTTTCTGACTTCCCGCTCAGCTTCTGGGGGACGGAGCTACTTGGCGCCTTCATGCCTGGAGGATAGTAGCTCGTCTTCTGCATCTCTTGACGATATTTGTCAAACAGCAGGTTGGAGGAGCATAGGACCGACGTACCTTTGTGCTGAGCCCCGACTTTATGAGTCGGAGGGCTCGGGTAAGAGGACACTCTTAGCGGGAGTGTGGAGGCCTCGTGCGGGGCGTCCGTCACCTGCGGCTTGGCCTGAGGATTCTTCCGAACATAGGTAATGATTTTGGGGCGGACATTTTTTGGCTTCTGGGGAGGAGACGACCTCCGGGTATCAGGCTCCTTCTGTTGAGGGCTGACAGGCTTGGGGATGCCACTGCTCACACACACTCTCCCGGGCTGTTTGGCAGGAGCGCTGCCTCTCTGAGGGGAGTCACTGCGCTCCAAGCTCAGCGCTCTGATGCCCTGGACCTTCGCTGGAGACCCAGGGGGTCTTCTCTTGGGGGAACAGGTAGTTTTGGGGGATGTGGGAGTTGCTGGTCGACTAGGACTTCCCCATGGCTTCCTCTTCTCCAGGCTTGAGGAACTGGAACTGAGGGCGTTCTCAAGGGAACCCTGTTTCTTTAAAGTGTTATCAAAAGAGAGCTGCTTCTTTAAAGTACTTTCAAATGAAGGCTGTTTTTTTAAAGTCTTATCAAAGGAATTTTGTTTATTTAATGTTTTATCAAATGAACTTTGTTTCTTTATGGCTTTCAATTCAGTTGATGACTGAGTTCCCTTCGTGCCTGTTTTGGGTGGATTGCAGTTCTGGTCAGGGGCCTCATCAGCTTGGGTGCTTTTATCGATCTTCATGCTGGTTTCCTCATGTGACTTTGCTGCAGTGTGTAAAGCCTGCTGTTCAGTAGCCTTTTCAGCGCTGCCTCCTCTGTGATGATGCCCGTCTACCTCTGCTGAAACAGTATTCCCTAGTTTATATCTCTGGTTAATGTTTTTCATGTGCTCTTCAAGGTGGTCCTCACATGGAGCAACTCCATTACTCACTTGTGCTTCAACAGCCTCAGAAAGAACGGCTGAATTCGAATTCACATCCACATCTTTCCTATGTATTGTGCTTATTCCAGAGGAGATGGAGTGGCGCTCAGCGTGTTTAGAGGCCTTGCCTCTGTCGGAGATGGTGTTGCAGGACTGAGAGGCCAGAGTGAGGTCCTCTGAGATGGTCCTGTAAGGACCTGAGGGGATGTGCCAGGAGTCTGTGGTCTGCGTCCTGCCTGCAGTGTCCAGAGCGCTGGCCAAGCTTCCCCCGAGACTCGACATGGTGGACAGACAGGACACAAACACATCGGTTTCAGAGCTGAACTCGGTTCCAGCCGCCACTCCTCTGCTCTCAGATACATGAGAGGCGTTGACTTCCTGCTCGCTGGCACCACGTTGGACAGGCTTCCTCTCTTCTCTGCTCTTACTCTCAGCCACTCGCGGCTCCACTGCGGCTTTGCTGCAGGATGAGGGCTGACCGAAAAGCTCTTTGCGATCTCCAAGCCCGACAAAGTCCTCTCCCTCCTCCACCAGGTACGCATCCAGCTCCTGACACTCCAGCATCTCGAACTCGGCCAGCTCTGGGTCGTCGCACTGGGAGTCCGTGCCCCAGATGATGACCTTGTCCTGCTCTGACATTTCAGCCGTCAGTCTGGACAGTGACACCGGAGTTCTAGTATCACCTGTTCCTCCTCCGTCCTGTGTCCGGATATCGTTGGCGTTGGCGTCGCCATCGGGCAGCACATCATCCTGCGGGTTATTATTCCTCAGCTCCCCTCGGCCGAAGGGCTCTCCTCGCTCACTCATTTTACAAACGGCTGTGGGTTCGCACCAGCCCTCAAGAGCACTTCAAAAATCACTCATCCATTGCATCAATTACAAAAGTCTGTCTACCCACGCAGGGTCTTAGTGGCACTGCATGAGCCTGGAATTATTTTTCACATATCTCTCCTGTGTTCAGATGATCAGGGGCTTGAATATGATCTCTCATTAGGGGGACGGCTTTATCTTCATGGCATCTGGGGTCTTCATCCTGTTGAAAGAAACACAAACAAAATCAAAGACTTGCCAGACTGCAAAATACGAGCACAAAGTGTTTACCAGGTGGAGGTGTATATAAATCAAAATGTTGCCCTTAAATTTTCGGAGAAGATGAATATTTAAGAGACAGCTTGGAGAGATTTACAGCGGTCGATAATACAAGCATTTCATCACCCAGCAAAAGCATCGACATCACACAGCTTATATTGTAAGGAACCTAACAATGTAATGGCCAGCTATTGATCCAGCATATTTGAGAGAGATTGTAGGCTTATAAAAAATAAAATAAAATGTTTACTGTTCAGCGAGTATTGCTCATAATTGGTGAACATTACTGTATCACTAGTTCCTGCATCGGTTTTTGTAATTTCTTGACTTTTTAACTGACTTTTGTCCTAAAATACAAAACATAAGCATATAATCTGCTTCAGTGTATGGTTAGGCTTTCTGTATGGGCCTTATTTTCTTGAAGATTTTTTAACTTCATGCAAGCACACAAACACTCACACACACACACTACAGAATAGACGGCTAACATAACAAGGTGACGCACAGTAAACGACTGAAGCAAATTCAGTCCATGTAGGCTTCACAGTGCCATCAAAATTGTTTGAGCACGTTCAGGACCTTATCATGATTTATGCATAGAAGCGGCTCTCTTCGTTCTGTGGCATGTCTCAGACAAGCTGTGCTGACAGGATTCATAAGCGACCCCGTGCAAAGCGCTCTTCAGAAACGCTAGAGATTAAGAGGCCACACCTCAGGCTGGAAAAACACACACTCGACATCTCCTCTCCTCTGCGTGCTGTGCCCCACTGTATCACAAGATCAGCCTTTTTTTCTTTTTTTTTTACACTTTTGAATTTGATGACAAAAAAGAATCATCTCGATAATCAGAAGGAAATTTCACATCAAGTCACTGGTCCTTCAAAATTACGGTCCCTTCCTAAAAATTGAGTTACATGATAAACTGTAGAAAATCAGGTCTCTGAGTACAATTTTTACACATGTTTGCACATCTGCACGATAAAATACCATTGTGTCTGATCCAGTTTCAAATGCCATACTTGAATATATGATAACATGGCGTGCAAACAAAATCAAAACAAAACTGGGGCAAATCTCACCAGCAGTTTGTTATTTTTCCCCAAATCCTTTTCTTCAGTGACAGACAGCAGGCTGTTCCTAACAAGGAGGACGCCATAAAGAGGACGCTCGCTGGAGGACCACAGAAGACAGAAGACCATTAGCCTCCGGGATGTCGGCAGGCAATTTAGTGCAGTTCTTACATTTCCATGGAATTATTATGTTGATTTCATCCTAAAGTCTTCAAATGTCGAATGGTGAACAGGTTGGGGTTTGGCCTGTTTCTTCTTCACGTTCACATTTACTTTGACGGTTGAAGTGCGTGTTCCTGCAGATATGCATCAAAGACAGAGATGCAGGGATGCCACTTTTTCAGTGCCGATAATGAGAAGAGAACTTTAAATATCAAGCGGTACCGAGCACTAATTCTACCAATTACCTCCACTGAAAAGTGCAGGCTTGGAGAATTAGTTTGGGGTGACTGGACGAAATAACGAACATAAATTCTTCGTTTTGCCACCACTTGAGAAATAAAGTCTGCTTTTTTTTCCTCACATGTGACTCAGAACTTTTGGTATCAGAATCAAAAGTCTTAGGTAAAATCTCCCAGTGCTCTTTTGGGATTCTGCTGACTTACTTTAATATTCAGTCTACTTATGTTAATAATTTATAGAGGTTTATAGAGGTATTTAACTCTTAGGATTGCATAGTGCAGGTTAATGTGTCGGGGACCTCCGGCACAGCTGAACCTCAAAGGTGCCTGCCAAAACAAATTTTAGACAATTTTTGGACTTACGATTTCTTGCTAAAACAAATTTTAGCTTCACTTCTAGGACAAATCTGTTAATACATATATATTTTTAAAGATGCACATCGCACCAAAGTTCGGCTGATCAAATGAAAAGAGCAGCTCACAATACCTGCTGAGATGGCCCTTAAGGATCCATAGCAGGAGTGCTGACTGGTTCTGAGAAGTGGCACAGAGGGTCTCCACAGCCAGAAACGTGACAATATCGTGAAAAAACGTGACAATAGAAATTTAGGATAACCGTCTCACAATGTGACTGCTGCCACGACCTACATCTACGAGCCAATCAACAGCAATGCAGCAAAAAATGTCACACTGACACGACACCGGCGCTAAAACAAATTACGGAGGTGAAAAGTGCAAAATGACATGTTTGGGATTCCATACAGTCGATAAACATCAGACTTTATGAGATCCATGTCGCACACTGTGACTTGCAATAAACCTGCTGAAGTCTCACAGCCTGTAGGTGCCATGAAGGAACCTGCGGTGCTGAGTTTCTGTTGCTCCCCTCTAAAAGCACATAATGGTGGAGGTTCTCAGTAATTGACCTATTTCCTAAGTGGACTCTTACACCAGCACTTTGACACTCGCTGCGATCTGAGCCGCACTTCCCGTCTGACAAAAGCACCTGCACGTTGGGTTTCCTCCACAGCCGCTCGGCCATTATGCAGCTCTGGCAGTCTGGTTAAGTTCGCCGCCTTAAATTACACCTCCAACCACAGAGCACCGGTTGTTATGGCACTAAATGAGAGTTTTCCTTGAACTGGTCACACGTGCTAATGGAAAGCTTTCATGTCATATTTCTAGGCACAGAGGTAAATCTATACGAGCAACACTTTAACATATAAGAAAGAAAAAAGAACAGCTTCGGCATTCACAGCCAGCTTTGATTTTTATTTACAGTGGTGGCTGAGATGAATCATAAGTGAGTGATAGATCATATGGCCTCAGACCACGCAACTGCAACTGCCCTGGTTTTTTGGGTCTGCACGGTCATCCACTGACCTCATGCCTAACATTTTCAACTCACAATACAGTTCATTCTTTTACCAGACATATTTCATCCGTTGTGAACTGATTCAGCAAACTGTGATGTGGCTACGGACAGCAAGCCAGTACAGAGACAATACACACTTTTTGTGCATGCCCAGAATTTTCAGTTAAAAACTAATGATTTCTAACCCAAATCCTAACATGGGAGGCATTTTTAATTAGAAAAAAAATCATTAGTATTGTGGCTATTATCAACAAGCAGGTAGAGGCAAATCATACAACAGCTACAACAGCCTAGCAAGTTAAGAAAACTGTATCCCTTGACTGTAATGTCATCTTATAATGTTACCACTGCAAAAACTCAAAATTTCTAGTCAAAATATCTCATTACACTTAAAATAAGACATGATCACCTATCAATTGTTTCAAATGAATTTTCACTTATAACAAGTGAAAATTGTCTAAAAACAAGTTACTTCTGAGGTGATCATGTCTTATTTTAAGTGTAATGAGATATTTTGACTTGAAATAAGACAAATATTCTTGGTAAGATTTTGAGTTTTTGCAGTACAATATCCAAAATCCCAGACAATCTCTAGTCTTATATGATTATACAGTTATAATATCAACGCATTGTGCAGCCTGAGCTGTAACAATAATATAGAGAACACTTTGATAACATTCATGTTTTCTCTTGTGTGTTGAGCTACAGTGCCAAATCCAGTCCAACGTGTGTGAGTGTTATTGTCCAGCAGGGAGATAAGCCCCAACAAAACACTCCCCTCGAGAGGGAGCTAGGCACTATTCAGCACTCTGCAGGTCTCAGCATCTCCTTTGGAGGCGCATTTATGTCTTGCGAGCGGCCATGTGTTGCATATCAAAGCCACGGCTGAGAATAAAGGAAGAGAGAGGAAACAACAGCACCCGACCGAAGGTTTCTTCTCTGAGGTCGGCATCAACACATCACAAAACTTCAGCCACTTCTCCTCATGACGGCGTGATCAGGTTGAAAATGAAAGAGCACAGCAGAGCCCCCACTGTAAAGTGATTACGGTGAAAGCAGAGATAATCTAATCTGGAGGATCATCTCCTTGTTCTTTGAAAAAAAGTCATCAGCTGATCAGCCTGACTGATTAGTGCTCCACCTCTTCCCCTCATCACCCATCCCACGACTTCCTGAGGGACTGGTAAATAATGATTTGACATACACAGTTGGAAATGGCACCATATTTTCCATCTTAGAAGACAAAAAAAATGATGCTGTTGCATGCACTGTGGCTCCCTTTGATCATCATCACATCAACACCATCTTTACTTTGATTTGTTTGGTGTCACAGGTGAAGAAAGACGCTGCTACCAACTTCAGAATTGTGATGTTTAGTTCTTCTATCTAATATTTTTTTTAATTTCTGAAGGTATCTGAAACATGAATGCAAGGAGGGCTAAAGAAGACCTCAAGTTTTTTTGTGCATGGTTCAATTTGAGCAAAATATGCTTTTGAGAGGATACTGTGGGCATGCCAACCACGAGCGGAGCCAGACTTGCAGAGCAAAGGTGCCGGCTAACACACTACTGCTGCCTCAGCACCTGCACTGCAGAACACAGAGCAGTGAATCAGACGGCCTTACACCTGCCTCTCTCCTCCTCCATATCAGGTCTCACACAGCACAGCACAGTACAGTACAGTACAGTACAGTACAGTACAGTACAGTACAGGCTGCATGTGCTGCTGTTCGACCACATGGAGCTGCATGTTGTCCTCTGGCGAACCAAACAACTTACATGGACACGTTCAAAGAGCACAGTGCCTTTTACTGTATACATCAACATCAGTTTTGTGGAGTTACTGTAGAGATGACCATCACTGCTTTCATAAGACACTCACGCAACAGAGATTCTTCATAAACAATCATTAATAACGTGGAGATGATGACCAAATAATAAAACGGCTATAACAGTCCAAGTTCAGAAAAAAAAAACACTGATTTAATATCCTGTCCTGATATGGACTCTAGCGAGGAACAAAATCTAAGAAGCAGCAGACGAGATGAAAAATGTGAGAAATGAAGTTGTACTCGAAAGGAAGACGTACAATCTCCGGTCTCGATTGCTTCCACTGCAGCCAAGAGTGCTTCTTCACTCCGTAAATTGATTACCACCGTCAAATCGATACGGCGCAGGCCACAGCGCCGAAGCTCGTCAGCAAAGCAGCACCGTGATGGATAGGGCTCACTTGTTGTGAGCCGTCCAATATGCCTCAACGACAAGTTCATGAATAAGACTTAAATACTTCTGTCAGGGGAGCAGAGAGTCGTGTATGAGCAAGCTGCTGATCCGAGGAACTGGAACTGAGGCACACTTGGGAAGAGAGACAAGGAAATAAAAAGTCAAATGGATCACATGCATGAGGAGGAAGTAAAGCTGACATCGATTACACAAACCCAGCCTTTCACTGCATGACTCCTGGCTTAAAATTATAGTAGTTTTAGTGTAAACATGGCAGAGATTGCATTGTAATATTGGAAATAAATCGTGGTAATTTTATCCTATCTTACATGCAACTTGCCTTAAAGCTACATTTGTTCCCTGTAAAGTAAGGCGAGCACGGTGTTTTCCTAATTTAGTTGTTCTGGGAAGAATAATTTCCCAGCGCTACAAAGAAGCCCATCAGGCAGGAGTCCTGCCGCTTCTCTGGAAGTTTTTATTTTCTCTCCTGTTTGTCATTTTTCCTCAGTTCTCTTTGCCAGTCACCTGTCTGCGCTCGGTTTGTCTCTGTGCTCCAGCCTCCTGTCATACCCACCTGTCATCTGTCTTGTGTGTTTTCCCATCACTCATCTGTCTACATCCACCTGCGCTCCACCTGAGTTTCTTGCCCTTTTTTCGCCGGCTGGGCTTGTTAGTTTGCCGGTTACCTTCCCTGAAGATCTTTGTCTGTTACCGGATTATCCGACTTCCTCATCCCCGCTGGATTTGTTTTGCATGCATGGCCCTGCTCCCACCTGGCACTGAAATGTGTCACAGCCCATCCATTCACACCTAGCATTAGAAATGCATCTCCCCATGCATCTTGCCTGCCCACTTGTGACTGGAGTAAAACAGATGGTTACACTGTACAATGAAATCCTTACTTTGCAAATCAAATCAAGCTCAACTCAAACAAAAATAATTAGGTAGGATACAGTATATTTCTGTTGGAAAAGTGACAGTCTGCTTGGTGTTGGGGTGCTGGCCTGGACCAGAGCTTCAGACTGAGGATGTCAGTGTCGTAGATGGTCCTGGGACACACGTGTGTTTACAATCAGATGATCACCCAGGATGGATGCTAATGCCAGGTGGAGATGGGCCAATGACTGACCCGCTGGCTTGAGTTTTTTTTGCAAGTAAAGACTGAAATTGACTTTCCTCCTACTTGTTGCCTTGTCTGTCTTGAGTCCGTTGTTGCATCCTGACAACCCGTATTACGATTTATCACCATTCATTGGCTCAGACAGCTGATACAACCACTTTGGTCTCTTACACAGAATGCAAGGAGGTGCTCATAACTCTGTCTTGGTCTCCCTGCCTATCACACTGTGACAAGTTTGGCTCTTTTCAGTTCAAGACTTTTTTTTTTTCCTAAGAAAGGACAGGTGCATTCAGTCTGTTTCGGCTTTATTCTGTACCAAGAATAAGAACCAAAACCATCCACAACAGCAATCAATAATAACAATGTGTGATACACGTGAGCGCTGATGGTTTGATTATCCTGTTACCTTTATGCCACCTCATGCCCCTCTCGCATCCCTGGAGTGCTGAGTCTGACGGACGCCGCCCTCCCTGTGAGCACGCCGTGAATTTAACCCTCAAGCTCGCTGGCTGTGAAGATAAGGCCACCACGGCGCATGTGGCCTGGGCTGACTGATGTGGCGTTGCTGGTGTCGAGACAGATCCCATTTTGCCACTTCCACCCACGCGCCTCATACAAATACATACACGCAGCCTGTCAGCGCGATATAGACTCGGTCCTGCGGCGGCCCTGTCACTTCCGAGTTCCCCCTTTGTTGTTTTGTTTACCACATTTTGTGTCACCGTGTCCCCGCTGCTGCCACAACAGATAGTGCTCCTGGTGTGACACAATCATGGCACGAGGGAGAGGAAATTT
>OMLB01055731.1:0-11176 GCA_900302555.1 Myripristis jacobus
TTAGTTATTACGAAGATTCTTTCAGGTTTCTATGGTTGCTATGGTTGTTGTTATGGACACTGCTATCACTGTCGCTCATGTAGCCTCCGCTTGGAAGTATTTTCCTCACTGTCACCGTGGAAATCTGCAACACATTCTCACTCCCAATGCGTCAACAGCCTGACGAATGGTCAGGGTCCCTTAGCGTCACATGCCGACTCATTAGGTACCCTCTCTCGTCAGTTTTCGACGAGTTGGGAAACCCGACAGATTTACATAGAACTCCGCCACGGGAAGCATTTCGGGCGTCAACTAACTCTTTGTTGTCATGGTAACGTGACGTTTTCTGTGTCATATAACATGGTAATAGAGTCTGCCCAACCTGATTTGGGCAGACTCACTCATTTCACGGATTTTTTCACAGAAATCCGTGAAATGAGCACGACCTCTTAACGCATTGTGTGCTCCTCGCACGTAACCTGTTTTATTCATAGATATCTATGGTTTTAATTACGTGCGGTCACGATGCAAACAGTGTCCACTAAAAGTCAATTAGGATCCATGTCGTGCTGCACACACGCAAACAGTGTCCACTGAAAGCAGTAATGCATTGCAGGGGCTTGTGCAGGCGCAAATGATCGGTCATATTGCAGAATTGAAGAATTAAAAAGGACGGCCTTAACATTAATCTATTGTATTGGTGAGTTATCAAGGACATTTTTGTGTTTTTTTTTTTGTGTTTTTTTTGAGAAATAAAAACTTTAACACGGTGACAGGGAGGGAAATACTTCCGGGCGGAAGCTACGTGGGCTGCAGCGATAGTAGCGTCCATAGCAACGATAGTAGCGTCCATAGCAACGATAGCAACCTGAAAGAGACTTCGTAATAAATAACAAACTAAAGATCGTATACATTCACTCAAAGAAGATTATGAGAATCAAATGCACGTTTCTCGCTAGAAATGTTATCAAAGTGCATTTCAATGCATAAACTTTATTAAAATATTGCATTTTCCACTGAGAATAAAAGGAATGTCCACCATTTTTCTTAAGGCTCTTGTTTCGGTGCTCACGCATGCGCGCTGATCGCTCGTGCTGCTGGAAATTTGTAGGAATATGCACGAAAATTTGTGCATAACTTTTCGTATGATATCATACGAACCGTTTCATGAGAATACGTTGCACTATATGACTTTGGTGTAGTAAGGCATTTGGAAGAGGGGAATCTTTTTCATGGAATCAAAGCACAGAAGCTCAAGTTTGTTGCAGTTCATGTGAGATCCAGTTGGGGGCAATGCTGTACAGCCTGATGAACCAGACTGTTCTGCTTTTGGTCAGCTCGTCCTATGAGGCGTTTGGGTTCCCTACAGGCTTGCTCCACTGACAGCTGAGGCTGTAAAATTATATTACTCTTGCACATTAAATCAAACTCTTTTTATGACTTTTCCTAAATAATTAGGATTTAAAAACCAAAGAATGTCACAGTTCTGAGACGCCACCACAGTCTGATGAAGTGTGGATTTAACCAAAAAAGTTAATTTCAGCTACTAACACTTGACATAGTAACTGTAATATTACCTGTCCTTTTAGAAATGCGTTGTATTACATATGTTATGTTACTGCTAAAAGAAATATATTGCTGTTGTGCTTTAGTTTTGTTCCTGGCGGCTGATGCAGCAGTTTCTAAGTTCTTGCAGCTGCCAGCAGAGGGCAGCAACTGGCAGGAGTCCCGCTGCAGAGTCCCAGGGCCCCAAAGGCAGGTGAGAGCCAATGAAAATCAAGATGCAAATGAGGAGTTCCATACTTGGATTTGCTGAAGCACCACCTGTTATTCTCTAAAGGCGGCTGAACTTCCTGCCAGCTGATTTCCTCATATTAAGGTGACAGTGGTGTTTCCTCTTCCATACGAGTGGAACAGACCCTCCACTTTGACCTCGTTAGCGCCTAGCTGTGGAGAAAGCGAGCACTGCACCGCCACTGTTCTGCTCCAAAATGAAAAAACTGCATCTGGACCAGAAAATAATACATTTTGAGATGAAAAAATGTTTTGAAGGATGAAAAGCAGCTCTTTTACACCTTTTCACCTCTCAACTGGAGGAACTACTTTGACTTGTGGATCTGCTGCAGTGCTCTGCAGCGCCACATCCCGTGTTGAACACAGCAGGAAGGTGAGTGGATACAGGGCAGATCCACTGCTTTCATGTCAGCCTTTTTCTCTCCACAGGGAGGCGCTGACGAGTCAAACTGTTTCAACCGTTTTAGATGTTTATTTAATTTACATGGAGTGATATTATGTTGTGCTCACTTTTACGATGCTCTGGAATATAGATGGAAGGTGTGTGTGTGTGTGTGTGTGTGTGTGTGTGTGTGTGTGTGTGTGTGTGTGTCTGTATTTTGTTTTGTTTCCTGTTTGGCTGTCAGAGAAAATGTAAGACTCAAAGAGAATAAAAGAAGAATAAAAACAAAGGAAAGGCTTGTTCTGTCCTGCTGGAGTGACATCATCAGCCTGTGACACTCAAACTGTTTCTGATTCTGCTGCTGGAAACGACCAGAAGAGCAAAATAAACCAAAGTTGGTCTGATTCTTGCTTGTTGTTTCATGAAATAGAAATTTGATGTTTGATTCTGCTTCAGAATGTTGGAAAATGAAAAACGACCCTAATGGCCTCAATCTGATTTTCATTTGGCCTCAGTGAAACAAAAGAGCAAAACAAGTGTTACTGCCGAGCCAGAGGAGGTCGATCTCACAATAAAAGCGTCAGCCGCTGAGTTTCAGATGTGTGTGAACCTCCTCAGCAGGCGTGTGTGTGATTTCTACCCTTATGTGAAGAAGAGGTTAGTTTTAGAATCATCAGTGAGCTGAGGCTCTCCCACCGACAGGGCACTTCCACCAGTGACCAGCAGGGGGCCCCACTGCTGCATCTTAGTTACAGTTTAACTGAAATGGCAGAACCAGGGAAAAAAGTCTAACAGTTTATTTGCCTACTTTTTCCTCGCCATATTTCATTTTCCCAGCTTTTAACACTGTTTTCTTTCTGTGTTTGTTCCCAATCAAACAGGCAAGATGAGTTAGGGTTAGGGACAGGGTTAGAACCTGCAGTGTCTCGGCTGGTTCTGCTGTTCTCAGTACGTCTGTTACCTGGGCTATGCTAGGCTACATTAGCTGTTAGCTAGCCACTTAGCTAGGACAGCGGGGCTGCAGTCAGGGTTAGTTAGCACTTTGATTCCAACACAGCAACTTACCTTTTGGCCAAACACAGGTGTGCTTATGATCTTAATTAACATTTGTGTGTGTGTGTGTGTGTGTGTGTGTGTGTGTGGTGGAACACAGGTGTACCAGAGGAGGCGTGAGTCTGTTTTACTTTGAGTTTGGCTCAGTCTCTGAAGAACCTCTGAACCTTTGCAGAGACTTGGTTCACGTCAGTCAAGAGAGACGTGTCGCTTGGCTGAGGGCAACATTTAGTCATCTCTGATTGGCCAGTTTGCGACTGAAGGCAGGGCTCAAACAAAGAGAGAATGTATGACTTTGCTCTGTAAACAGCAACTAAAGCAGGACGTCTGGCTGCTGGTTTGTAAACTGCATTTTATCCAGAAGAAATCTGACATCTGATGTTTAAAACTCACAGATCTCCTGTGTGTGTGTGTGTGTGTGTGTGTGTGTGTGTGTGTGTGTGTGTGGTCTGATGCAGTGAGCTTTGAGATGCACAAAGAAAGGTGAAGACAGAAAAATGAACAGACAGACAAAAGTTTATTTTTACTGTCAGATGGTAGGGAGTGAGTGTGTGTGTGTGTGTGTGTGTGTGTGTGTGTGTGTGTGTATGCTTTTAACTGTTCTGTATATACTGTAGGTATAGCTATTATATTGGCATGTCCATTAATATCTAATATTTTGTTGAAAACAGATCCAGAAAAATGAGGTCAAAACTCTTTACAGTCAACAAACTTAAAGTTTAACAGGAAATATTGAAAATCTGATCTGATGATGTCATCCACCAATTAAAGAGTGCATTTCCATCATTTTATGATTATTATGAAGACAGACAGACAGACAGACAGGCAGACAGACAGGCAGACAGATGTACGTTTTTATATTTCCAGGCTTTGCGGTTTCATGTTTTCTTCTGGTACTTTGATGCAAGTTGAAAAAACAGGAAGTGTTGCGACCAGCTGATTGTGGAGCTCTGGACGGAAATCTGGGTGGAGATCCGGGCGGAGATCTACGGGCTTCGGGTGGGAATCATGACATGGCGAGACGCAAACAGGAAGTGGAGCAGGTGTGTGTCTGAGGACGCAGCACTCGCGCTCGATCTGTTTTCCGCCGGCTTGCTGTCACATTTCACTCATGTTGATGTTAAAAAGTTGAATTAGTTTGTTAAAAGGACGAGTTAGTTGGTTTGAGCAATTTAAAGTGATTAAAGCTTGAAAGTGTTAGTGGGAGTGTACCGAGGAGTTTAAAGGATCTAAACAGAGAGCTGCTGGAAGTTTCCGTGGATGCAGATAAAGCAGGAAGGTTTTTAGTGCTCAGGTTCAGGGTCGGGGTTGGGGTCAGGGTTAGGGTTAGGGTTGGATTTAAATGATGTGGTTAGAACACCTGGATTTGGTACATCAGGTAAACTTTGTGGCACCAAATTAAAAAATCTTGATTTTGTCAACAAAAAGCATAAACTCAAAATGTTGTTTTTGACTTTGTGGATGAAAATGAAAATGTGATGTGAATTTCATGGACATACAAAGGTAACGCTTCATTTTAAGGAACTTATAATAAGCATGAATTAATAGGTAAGTCCTTTATAAGATTGTGTTAAAGTGTTAATAACACTATGTGTTTATTAATAATACACGTTGTTAAATTATACGACACTAAAATAAGAAATGAATAAAGTTTTTTTTACTTTAAAGCAACAAAAATGCTTTGTAAAGGTTTAACAATAAAGAGTTAACTTCGCACATCTGTTACTCAGGACAGGTGCGTCGGAGAGCAGGATATCCAGCAAACATATAGAAGGCGAGCACCCGCACACTGTCCAACTTGCAAGGAAAAATATTTATTTGCAACGTTTCGGTACTAGACCTTCATCAGGCAAACCGGTTTGCGCCTTCTAAAGGTTTAACAATGACATAAGTTAGTTCAACTCAATAAATTTGTTTGTAATGCTATTATACATAATGTCCAGTCAAACAGCTTCTATAAATGTCTAATAATGTACAAGACATTAGACAAATAACAATAAATGTGTTTATAACTGTATTGTTAATACACGTGTATAGTCTTATTAAAACTTATAAAAGTTAATAATCATCTTATAAAGCTCTTCCTACCTTTGACCTGACCTTTATTACAAGGACCTTTATGTAAATATAAATAAAAATATAAATAGCAGTAAATAAATAAATCACAACATGGACAAAATAAAAGAAGCCATATGTTTACACCGACATGCATATTTCAGCAGGTGGCGCTACTTCAGGACTCCACACAGTCTCTGTCTGTGTCTACGGGTGGGGAAATACCTGGCTGAGGGCCGGGTGGGGGTCGTGGGGCTGGCGCTGGGGGGTCCCCCCGGGGGAGGGGACCCCCGAGGTGGACGCCGAGCGGCCCAGCTTGCACACGGCCTTGGACTCTGCAGAGACACAAACACAATGCATGCTGGGAGCTGACAGGCAGAAACGTGTGCAGAAACAGAAGCTGAAGCTGAGGTGCTCACCTCCTCCTCCTCCCAGCATCATGGTGGGGCTGACGGAGGACCGCCCCATCCTGCTGGAGGCGGGGCTTGATTGTCCGTCCCACTCTTTCTCTCTCTCCTTGCTGTTATGTCTGGGAAGTGACCTGGACTCACCTGAGGAGACCAGAGAAACACCTTTGAGTCTACAGGAACCACAAAGAACCAAGAGGGAGAACCTGGGCAGAACACTGATGAACAGGAAGTAACTCCGTCAGAACAGAAAGTGACTCTGTCAGAACAGGAAATGACAGTTATATACCATAAACTGTGGGAGCTGAAGCTGCATGAGCCTCATGGCCCCGGAATATTTAATTTACCTCCAAGTAATATGAAGTTTGTGTGTAGCAAGTACACACAAACTTCATGTTGTTTTTCATTTTCTGTACAAATTTCCATCTTGATAAGAGGCAGACTGCTTTTCAAAACAGAGTTCAGTTTGTGCGTGTGTGTGTCTCTGTGTGTGTGGTGGTGGGGTTTTGTAGGAGTATATAATTATCCAGAAGTTCATTTTGTGTGTATTTGTGTGTATTTGTGTATGCTTGTGTTCACTGTGAGTGAGGTCTCACCCTCTCCATCCCGGCCCTTCCTCCCCCCTGAGCCTTTCTTCAGCATCTGCCTCCCGGAGCTGAACAGGCTGTTGAGCTCCTCCAGCGGGCTGGTTGGCGTTCGAGACCTCGTCGACACGTTCTGCATGGAGCCGTGGGCGGAGGACGAGTTACTGAGCTTCACACCTTCCTGGACCCTCTGGGAGGAGGAGGAGGAGGAGGAGGAGGAGGAGCGAGGCATGCTTCCTCCTGCCATCACAGCGTCGTATGGAGGCGGTCTCTTCAGACTGAGAGGAGTCAGGCAGCGGCCCATGCTCACTGGGGAGGGACACGCCGACTGACTGCGGGGGTAACCGTGACCGCCGTGGGCGGAGCTAGAGGACTTGTAGAGGTGTGAGGGGAGGGGAGGAGCGGACGAACGACCTGAGGACGTGATGGTGTGAGTAGAGGGGAGCTCTCTCTCTCTCTCCCTCTCTCGGTCCTTGCGCTGCTGGGCGGAGCTTGGCGGCGTTTCAGTGGGCGTGGCCCCGGACTTGCTGTAGCTGACGTTTTCCAACACGGGCAGCTTGGTGACGTCTAAAGGGGTCAGAGGTGACTCGTCGGAGTTTGGAGAGCACTGAGCGGGGGCGGGGGGGAAGACCAGGAGCGGCGGGCGATGGGTGAGGAGGTTGGGGAAGGGAGGTGGGATGTCGCACACGGACCCGCGGGGAGTGCACGAATGGCTCGATTCAGGGTCGATGACCATGGCTTGGCCACTGTTGTCCCATTTTGAGTCGTGGACAAAGTCGTCCAGCACGGGATATTTCATCTCCTCGTACACCGACTCGGCCTGTTCGTCCTCCAGCGTCTCCTGTCTCTTCAGATCTCGCAGGATATTTCCCACCATCTCAATGTAAACAGGCTCCTCGTCGTCAGTATCTCGAGATGCCGGACTCTGGCTTTGGGACGAAGATTTATCCCTTCGCAAGGAAGACTTGTTGCCATGGTTACGGATGTAAGACTCATCAAGGGAGGTGCTGAGCTGAGTGTTGGGATTCCTTTTCGGTTTTGGAGGAGGCATCTTCTTATGCTCGTCAGTGTAGGGATGACACTTCCCTGCAGACAGACACAACACTTCATCAGCTCCCCCAGAACAAATCTTTAACATCACCAACAGCATTTATGTCTTAACAAACCAAATTATTTGTATATGGTAAGTCAGTATTGTCCCCTCTATGTTGTTATTTGTCTCTTCATGTTGTTTGTTCATTTGTATCGGTCGATTGTCCATGTCTGATTGAAAATGTCTGTGAAGGGCACCCGCAATTTCATTGTATGAACACAATGACAATAAAGGCTTCTGATCCAACTGTATTTATGTAGCACATTTTACACACACAGGCAATGCAAAGTGCTTTACAAGTAATAAAAAAAAACTATAGAACTGACTCCCTTAAAAAAAGGCTTTGTTTTCCACATTTAAGTTTCATAGCAGAGCAACAGCTGTATTGATTTTTCATTCACCTTTTTTAATGTTTATGCACCAAATCCAGACACACCATCTTTCATGACTGCAACTCTTCGGTGAAACCCGGAGAGGTTATGGTATAATAATAAAATAACTCATCAGGAAACAAAAGCCTAAATATCATTCTGCTGAAGTCTTAAGAACTGTGGCCTAATTGATGTTTGGTGTGAACTAAATCCCCTGGTTAAGGACTATATGTTAATCATATTCCAGGCTAGATTGTATTTTCATTTGTGCAACCTATGGTTAAAAGCTGTGGCATGTTTGGACATGACAGATTCCAGATGTGGATGAGGCAGGCCAGGTGTGGATCAGGATGCCAGGTGTGTCTCTGATGCAGCAGGTGTGTCTCTGATGTAGCAGGTGATGCAGGTGAGGTTGGACCTAGACCAGAGACATGATGCAGTGGCAGCAGCAGAGTCAGATATTGTCTGTATTTGCCAGTAATCCGTGGTGGGGAGGCTGTGGTAAATTATGTTCTATTATAGTATTTTTTATGTTTTATATATTTGTACAGTCTGTATTTTTCCTTCATTCCTTTACTGTGTCTTCAGTCCCTTTTCATCCCGTAACACTGTATTGTGTGAAGCTGTACTGTAGAGTACATTATGAATAAAAAATGAAGTCAACATTTTTGTCTGTTGTGTTTATCATGTAAAGAGAACCACAAGCAACATTATTCATTTCAGATTTTTATGGTAGTGTTATGAATTTATCTACGCAGTGTCCAGTGTTGTAGTGTGTGTATGTGTGTGTGTGTGTGTGTGTGTTGTAGTGTGTGTGTGTTGTGTGAAGGCAGAGTTTGGTTTTTCAGAGAGAGGAAATGGTTTTGAGTGGAGAGCTCGCTTTTGACCTGGCAGTTTGACATTTGGGGAGTTGGGTGTTCAGTTTTTGATCTGTGTTTAGAATTTTGAGAAATGGAGCTTAGTTTGGAGAAATGTGTCTTAGCAATTGAGAAAAACTGAAACTTACCTCAATATTACACTTCTACAAATATCCATTTCTGACCAACAGTCTCACAATTCTACTTTTAGCTAATGCTATCAGATAAGTCTGGCCTGATTTCAGTCCCATTCTTATGCCACTGGTTGGAAGTTTTTGCCTCTGGACTCAGTGAGTAACGCACAGATTTGTTTCCTGCTTAAGGAGGCAAGGGATCTCTTACACAAGTCATCATATTTTGACAACAATAAACAAAACTAGACTTTGCCAAAGTTTCTGAAGAAACTTTAAATGTGCTTGCCACCATTGCAACCACGTGGCCATGTGGTAAACCTCCAGCCCTATGCTTTTTGTAGGTTGTGTAGTGTTGTTCGAGGGCTAGAGGGCAGTTACTGTGGCCCGGGTATTGTCCAGGCAATTGTTATCTTTTATCTTTTGAGTGGCCACTAGGATGTCTTTGGGCAGTTTCTATGGTATATTGGATGGTTGCTAAGGTGCTGCTAAGCAGTAGCTATTGGCCCTTTTCCACTAGTACCTACTCAGCTCGGCTCAGCTCGACTCGGTTTGAGAGTGTTTCCATTACGTTGTAGTACCTGCTAGCAGGTCCCATTTTGGGACCTACTCAACCGGGGTTCCAAGCGAGCTGAGTCGAGCAGAAAATGTGACGTAAACGCCATGCAAGCCACTGATTGGACAGCAAGTGATGACACACTTCACGAAAACATTTTAAAAGGACTGGCAACAGCGACTGTGCTTATTGATCAACACTGAAGTTGGAAGCAACACACAATGGAAAGCAAACCTGTCACCTGGACAAATGAGGAGGTGGAGACGTATTTGTGTTTGGTGGCGGACGACAGAATACAGAGGGAGCTGGACAGTGTGACCCGAAATGAAAAAGTTTATCAGGAGGTCTCTGAGCAGATGGCTGCCCACGGATACCCATGGACAATGAAACAGTGTCGAGAGAAGTTAAGTTGAAAAGCGATTACAGAGCCATAAAGGACCACAACGGCAGAAGTGGGTCCAACTGGTGAAAGTGGAAGTGGTTCGGCCAGATGGACGCCATCTACGGGCACTGACTGGCGAGCAACGGGAGGGAGAGTGGCCTCGACTCGGCCACGGCTTTGCTGGAGACCATGATCGAGGAAGTTGAGTGTTTTGCCTAACAAGCCCATAAACAAATATGGTTTTGGAGGTAACTGTGTATGCAGACAACGAGCTAGCTAGTTAGCTTGTTGTCGAGACAATGAGCTAGCTAGTTAGATTGTTATCGAGACAATGAGCTAGCTAGTTAGATTGTTATCAACACTAGCTCCGTGGTCTGCATGAGCGACTGCATGCCAACAACAATTTCATGCTTCACATGTACTTAAGATGTGTTTATTTCTGTTCTAGAATCCATTTCCACATGCGAGGCACATGCCACCTCCATCATGGACCCCCCAAGCTCTCCTGCCCCCTCTCCAGCACCAACAGCAACGTCGACTCCGGCACCTGCACGAGCTCGGGCACCAACGCCAACTCTGTCAACCTCCAGCACACAGCAGTCACAGCAGCGTGCTATTACTGGTAAGAAACAGTAACAACACGTTTTTATAGTTATTTCAAGTGAGTGGCCATGACTGCACATGGATGGACGGGTGGCTGAACACATCCCATTTCTGTCTTTCGTTTAGGCAAGAGGAAGAGGGGCCACAGACTAGACCTCCAAGAGCTACTTGCAGAGATGCAGGCTGATGAGGAGCGGAGTCGGGCACAGAGAGACCAGCACATGCAGCTGCTCTTCACTGATGCCGGTGAGGCAAGGGAGCATGCGGCGGCCTTGGCAAGGGAGGAAATGGCCCAGACTGCTGCCTTCAACCAGGCATTCCTGGTTGTGCTGGGCCAGCTGGTGCAGGCAATGAGCAACCGGACAGTCTGATCCCCATCCCCCTGTAATTTACACTCACCTAAAGGATTATTAGGAACACCATACTAATACCGTGTTTGACCCCCTTTCGCCTTCAGAACTGCCTTAATTCTTCGTGGCATTGATTCAACAAGGTGCTGGAAGCATTCTTTAGAAATGTTGGCCCATATTGATAGGATAGCATCTTGCAGTTGATGGAGATTTGTGGGATGCACATTCAGGGCATGAAGCTCCCGTTCCACCACATCCCAAAGATGTTCTATTGGGTTGAGATCTGTGACTGTGGGGGCCATTTTAGTACAGTGAACTCATTGTCATGTTCAAGAAACCAATTTGAAATGATTTGAGCTTTGTGACATGGTGCATTATCCTGCTGAAAGTAGCCATCAGAGGATGGGTACATGGTGGTCATAAAGGCATGGACATGGCCAGAAACAATGTTCAGGTAGGCTGTGGCATTTAAACGATGCCCAATTGGTACTAAGGGGCCTAAAGTGTGCCAAGAAAACATCCCCCACACCATTACACCACCACCACCAGCCTGCACAGTGGTAACTAGGCATGACGGAT
>OMLB01055733.1:0-15410 GCA_900302555.1 Myripristis jacobus
AAAGCAGTGTAGGGCACGTTACTTTTAAAAAGTAATTAGTTATAGTTACTAGTTACTTCTCCCAAAAAGCAACTGAGTTAGTAACGGAATTACTCCACTATAAAAGTAACTAGTTACCAGGGAAAGTAACTATTGCGTTACTTTTTTTAAAAAAGCGTAAATATGTCTAAGAATTTGGATTTTTTTCTGAGCGGGGTTCACAAGCCAGTTGCATAGAGTAGAACAGCATAGACAGACGGACGTGGACAAACACTTCGCTCCGGGACACAGTGTACACTTAACATGTACGTTCTTGCCTTTTACCTCAAGGAGATTAAAGTAGTGTCTGTGCTTCCACTTTGAAAACGCCAACTTTCCCTCCGAAAGCTCCGGACTCGCCATCGCCGCAACCTACCTCTGATAGTTTGAGTGTGTGTGTGTGGCTGCTGTCCGTGTGTGTGGTTTGTGTGTAAACTGAACACTGCCTCTGATTGGCTTACCATGAAATCTTAGTCTACTTTAGCCAATTATCACCACTTAGGCGGTTGTCTTGCCCCTCCCCTCCTCCGTCACCAAAGAAAAAAAAAAAAAACACACCTTTGCAGCTCCTGTGGCCGGGTGTCTGAGAGCCAAGTCGGATGACAGCTTCAATGAGTAGCTTCAGTAACGCGCCAGTAACACGTGTCGGTAAAGGTAACGGCGTTGTAACAATGGAAATAGTAATTAGTTAGATTACCCGTTACTGAAAAAAATAACGCCGTTAGTAACGCCGTTTGTTCCCATCACTGTATACAAGTGCATACAAGGCAGTGTTTCAAAGGGATGTGGCAGCGGAAATGAGCAATATGCCTGCATCTGCTAATGTTCTGATGAAATCGTAAAACAGCATCTACCAGAGGATCAAAGGTGATGTTTACTCGACAAGTGGCCATTAGTGTGTCCTCTTAAAATATCCTTTTTCCGACTTACTCAGACTGAGACAAGATGTTCGATACCATTTTCACCTCTGTACGTAAAGTGGTTTGGTTCCTATGGGTAGCAGTTCATGTTAGCTTAGCATAAAACCTCAAATTATTCCTTTAAGGTTTTTCTTTCCGATGACCTTAGGCTGGCTATACTAACTTTTGTAAACAAGCAGATAATATCGTGGGTAAAAAGAATTTGTAAAGCAGATTAAAGATGGATTTTTCTTCCTTTCTGAGTTTCCCTAAGAAGTAGAGGCACTGCTGGCTCTTTCTTTGCAGGTGAAATCTCAAAGATTGTCCCAGTGGAGGTTTCTGTTGGTAATCAGGCCAGGTATCAGGTACTCAGACACTGTCTTAATGAGTCGGCCTTTCAAAACAGTTGCGAGAGGGAGGGGTACCTTTCCTGAAATCAGCCAGTATTAGTTTTGCTCTGGCTGAGATGTTTGGATGGCTGGTCACACCATTCTATTAAATCCTCTAAAACTGGCAGTGCAGGGCCTTTTGTTATGCCAGTTACAGCGGGTTTGCTGAAAGCTGCATCCCATACAGTTTTTAGTCAGACAGTTCTGTATCCAGGAGGAAAAAACCTTGGCCTCGTCAAGGTTTTTTCACAGTCCACACCTTACCATGGCAATCATCACATAAACCCCAAATCGCAAGGGGAATCAAGAGCATTGTTCACAGTGTACATGCACTTAACTCCTTGGCTAAACTTCTGTGGCATCCCTGCATAGCTATAACCTCAAAGTCATTTTCGACAGAACTGACAGACTAATCTTGCCCCTCCCAGGCACTCGGTGGAATGACGCCTCCTCCTAAGACTTCAGATCCCAGCCTCGCTGCCTCTCCGCCCTAATATCTCTCCTCTCATAACAGCACAACCAGAAATACAAACACACCTTGGCATATTGCCAGGATGCCGGTGCGTCTCAGATCAAATGCGCAACCACATAAAAGCAGCATTTCCAGCCAAAACACATAATGTACAAGCACACACACACGCGCAGAGACACAGCTACACATACACAAACACTACACTACACCGCGCTACAATGGCCATCACAGGGCTATTTCAATAATCCCCAGCATGTATGTTTAATGGTGAGGGCCCAACAGGAAATGATCGGCAAATGAAACGAAGCAGTGGGTTATTACGTACCACTCTGGTGTCAGCCCGGGCCTCTCCACCATTAATTTTATTGTAACTCATTTCTGCGGCCAGAGTGGAGCAGGATTTAATGTTTCCATTCCCCACTCCTGTTCTGCATGACAAATTGTTTTAATAAACATATACTGGGTCATAATAAAGTAATAATAATCCTACCAGTCACCTTATATCACTGCAGTTAAATTTTCCCATAAGCCAACACTGGTTACAATGACAATTACATGGTCGCCAATCCTTAGCAAGGCAAACACAATGGGCAGATTTAATATAGTTTGTAAATATGATTAGTGTGCTGTCGTGTTATTGGAGTCTAGTATTTACATTTCTCTTCGGGCTTTTTTACAGTACAGGATCAGCATTAAATAAAGCTTTCGCTCTTTTCCCTTCCTGCTCTTTCTTCTTCCAGAATGCCTCCCCTCGCTCCCCTTCACAACTTAATGAAAAACACTGTTGACCGTTAATATTCCACGGATCAATCACCATTTTTAATTTTGCGGATAAATGTGCTATTGTGAAATCCTCAGTGGTGCTGTCCCACCTAGCGCGTGTGTGCGCGTGCATGTGTGTTTGTGTTAATGCATGCACATTCTGTTTCTGTGTGTCTTAGTTTTGCTTCCTTGGTGAAAGAAGGGGGAAATGTGTTCATGTAATGACTCGTAGTTATTTTCAGGGGCAATTTCATGCTACATTTCAATTATTGCCTAGATTTGTTTTTAGCTCCTCAAGTCATTGCTTCTACCTGCAATCGACTCAAGACACAAATATTTACAGTAAGTGTGTGTGTTTAAATACAGGAAGTTGCAGCATCCTGCTGCAGCCTATTAAAGTAATACAGTGTGGAGACTGTTATTGTCAACTAATTGTGAGGCAATACATTTAACCCATTGAGAAGCTTGTCTGTGCCAGCAGTGGGACTAATTTAGGAGTTCTCTGATAGACGTTAACAGAGTCAACAACACCAAACCAGAACAAACCTTTGCTCAGATTGTTTGTTTATGTTATTACAAAACTGATGCAATTATTCTCCTCTTCTGCCATCACAGAACAAAGTAGCCTTGTTCCACTTGGTTTATAATGCACTTGTCAAAAAGCTACTTGTTTCAGGGTCAGTTTCGGTATTTCTGACTAAAAAGAACACATAACAAGTTGTATTCATGACAATAAACAAGCTGATGAAGAACACATGAAGCCAGCAAGACTCCGACCACGGCTCTGTGAGTGGGGAAAAGCTAGCAGATAATGAGGTAGATATTGTAGTTTTGGACCCACAGTGCAATCATTGGGCCTCAGAACACTTGGATTATTTTGGTTGAAGTCATTTTTATGATAATTTTTCGCTGTTTTTGGAACTGTAAAGACACTAACTCGCTGTTTGTTATATTACCATACAAATGTCACCATTGTATCAGCTGACATTAGGGTAGTAGATAATGATAAATTATCATTTTGGGTGAACTATTCCTTTAACATGTGCTGTTGACCAGCTGTGATCACACTGCCTCCTTATTGTACAAATTTATTCTGGCTGAATAATAATGGTGCATTTACACGTAAGGAAAACATCATCATTCCCTACACCGTATTGATTACATGTAATCTTTTTAATGAGATATTATTGTATTTTATTTATTGATTTTTTTTTTACTATGTTTTGTTGAGAGACCAGTAAAAACATGTGATCTGGGGATTGAACTCGTGCAACATCCAGGACACCCAGTGGTTCACATTTGCAAGAAAATATATACTAAGGGGATAAATGGTGTGTACCAGTGTAGCCACCTCGACAGACCGAAATATGTGTGGTGAGATTACTTCTTCTGTGGTTCTGTGGCTGTTATTGGACCTGAATGTTATGGGATTTTGTGACTGTTTACAGCAGTAGTTGCTCCAGTATGAGTCCTGTGTGGAGAAGTGATGGGGCTGATCTGTGGAGGACAGGGCTGCTGTGAAGTTGGGGGCCGAGCCTGCTTTGTGCTGTGTGTAGGCCTGCCTGTCACAGCTCAAAGCGGCGCCACTAATTGTTGTCAAGCGTCACCCCAATCCTGCCGGACACCCTCAGCAATCAAAATAGGAAAAAATGGTGCGACTCTTACCCTATCATTCAAATGGGAGTCTTCTCTAGCTTAGTCACTGGTAGCCTATAGTAGCCTCAATCCCCTCGCACGCACACACACACACACACACACACACCAGCAACCCATCCAGAAACCACAGTGACATGAAAGGCCTCTCATCCATTGCCTTTGTGCCATTGACAGCTGAATGAAATATTTATTTACGAAATCTAAAAACATGTATTCACCCTTGACACTAGACTCTGAGAACACTGACTTCTGAAGCACCTCACCGCCACAGGAGCCTGGCCCTCCAGTGAGTCAATTACGATGGCTTAAAGGAATATCTGCCTCTCACTCTCTTTAAGTGTCTGCTCGGCCCTAATTTTTCATCTCAGGCTCTTTTCATCTGATTCCATGATGAAAACATGAAAACAGCAGAGGCTAGTTTCTTTTTAACCTGTACATGAAACTCAAGGCGAGATTGACACATGGAGATTTTTTGATATAGTTACTTCCTCAATGGTTTTCTGTGGGTGGATTAGATTTGAGTCACTCACGGTATACACAGGTGACTGATAATCTAATCCAGATGCATACTGCAGCCAGATTCTACAGCACTCTTGATTAACTTGCCTCTCATAAAAAAAATAAATAAATAATAAAAAAAAAATGCTTAGCTTATTTGTCCCACAGGCCTGATCCAATTTTTACTAACTGTGATAATATTTGAGTTGGCATAGGGGGGGGGTTTATGTTTCGAAATGATTTAGGCTCTCATCGCCAAGGCCTTGTAACGGATGCATGACCTTTAGAAATTAATTCATATTTCTGTAATTGTGTTTCATGCTTGTTGCCCAGTGCTGGGTAGGTTCCCATTTTATTGTCCTGTTTTTTTTTCTTTGCAAATTTAAAAACAAAAATGCTGTCGTCTGTGGAAGCGTGATTACTATCTCAAGCATTTTTCTGTCTTTCTTTCTTTCTTTCTTTCTTTTTTTTTCTCTTGGTACAGTATTTGTGGAAGTATGCTGAGGCTAACCACATTATTCTTCAGAATGCAGTCTGGATGGTATGTCAAAGAGAGCTGATATGCGATTTCAAGTTGTAGGGTATTGGCTTTCTGAGTGAAACTAATGTGAGGTTTGCGAAATTCTCATATAAATATGTGTGGGTTTTTTTGTTCCTGCTGCTAATTTGTCAGTTACTGTTTTCTTGAGAACCCTGCTTGGCTCTTTGGTCTGATGTGGGTATTACCGAGGATCTATTCCTTTGTTTTTGCCCTGTCTGGCTTGTTACCATGATTTAGCTCAGACGTCCTCAGTGCAGCCAAACAGGAAATACAACAGACAGAATATTGTTTGGCTTTGTAGCTCTGTATCAGTTGGCTGGTCTGGCCTGGTAGAGATACAAGGTCAGACCAGCTCAGATTTGATGCTGGCCATGAAAAAAATGTAGCACCATAGAGCACTGCTGTGTTAATTGCAGCATACTTTACAAGAATGAACATATAAAGAGGGAAGAGACAATACGTCAGTGTGACAGCGCTCGTATTTTGCAGTGGTGCCAGACTTTGGAGCCACTATTGCTGAAGTCGATGGGTCAGGCATGGAGAATCCCACTGTAAGGCAGGATACCTCTGCTGTTTGAACTTTGACGGGACACAGATTCAACTATACAACATAATGCAGACTGGTGTATTTATGCAATGTGCGCATCAGTTGTCCTTGTTATGGGTCTGTCCAGCGGCTGCGTAAAGCCAAGACCGAAGCCCAGCTCCAGCCGAACAATGTTACTGTTATCCACATGCAAGTTTAAAATGTTCGATCTGATATATCAAATATGAGCCGGTTAGCAACAGACAAACTACTCATAATTCTGTCATGTGGCTGGAGCACTAACCCGTACCATTCAAAACAATGCCAAATGCACCAAATTTTTCCACATTCAGCAACAGTGCCGCATCGTCCCTTCCTTCTTTATTGATGGATTGTGTCACTCAACGTAAAATGGCGAAATTGATGTGCCACCGCCCCGGTTGGTCAGAGAATATGAAGACCATGACATCACCATGAGATCCTCTCCATGAAATTACCTAGTTCTTTCATTAGATGGAGAATAAACTCAACACTTCTCATTTAATCTGCAGGACTTTAAACTCAACATCTTGACATTCATGAAAAGAAGCGGAGGAGAGAGGCTTAGAGACCTCCCTGAAGGGCAGGCATGAGGAGGGGCAACCCGAAGATGGTAATGTAACTGTGTGAGGGGGGGTACAGAGGTACTTGAGGCAGCAGAGAACTCATTTCAGCCACAATCCTAACCCTCTCAGTCACTCAGTCATCTCTCCTTAGTCTTCTCAATACTAAGGACCTGTGTGTCTCTCTGTCTGACACTCCATGTAACTCTTCATTATCATCCAGCCAAATTCAACAGAGCCCCCCGCCCTACACCCCAACCCCCTACCTTCCCTATGCCAAAGTGGTGCAGTGGCGAGGGCCCTCTTTGTCAAGCCAGAGTCAAACAAGCTGTCCCCCCTTGTGCTCTCCAACATGGCTGGAATGTTTTCCTGTTAGTTTAAGTCTCATCTCAACTAATTAATATTTTTGCTTATAGCTGCTGTAGTTCCCATGGGAGGCCCCTTAATTAATCATTTATAAATCTACACAGCCTCCTAGTTTATTAGTCTCTGCCTTTGGCGCTGGCTGACTGCATTGGGAAACCGCAAATGATTAGTTACAGGAATGAAAGCTTTCCCCCCCCTCTCTCCCTCCCTTGTTTCCAACTGATTAGGGCCTCACACAGAGGTATTTCCATGGCCCTGCTCTGCACTTTAATTCATTCGGAGCACCTGACACATTACTCACCCCTCCCCAAACCGATTCTCTGCCTATTGTCTGAACCGGTGTTTTTCCTTAGCTGTGTTGAGACATGGTTATCAGTTAGGGCTTACGCTCACCCTGGTCAAAACAAAAGCCACAGCGCCAAACATGGAAGAGGGAAATTATAACCACTGAATGAGATCACTTGACCTGGGCTGGGCTGCCGTGGAAACAGGGTGATTTCTGGCCATCCTTCTGGGACCATGCAGGGGCAGGCCCGGTGACGGGAGTAAAATCCATCCACGATTAATTCCACAGAGCTGAGGACTTCAAGCCGTGGCTCAGTGCTAAGGCTGTCTGGCTTTTATTGGAAAAGAGGCAATATTTCCATCACTTTAACAGAAAAATAAATTAATTGAATCAACTGAGAGCAGCGTGGGAGGTTTTCATAATGTCTTTGCACTCTCAGGGAAGGACGCCTCATGCAACAGGGTTCCTTCCATCCAATTAGACCTCCACTGGCTGGCTCACACCAGCCTCACACCGCTCAACATTACATCTTATCACTGTGTTTGTACCCTTTTTATCATCAAAGCAGCTGCACTTTACTTTGGCATATAGGTAAAGCTTGCAATAACTCCTAGAGAGATTTATTAATGAAGTTATAAGAGTCATACTGTGCAGCTGTAGATAGCTTGCTACACATCAGTCACAGTTGGTCTTGGTTATTATGTGAGAGTGGGTGTTGAACATCAAGTGATGTTCCAGGAGAAGCATGGCATAAAATGTATAGTATAATATGAAACCTGGTTCTTAGTAGTTGTTCTGCTCCCAGAAGGCCCGGGTTGTTGTTGTATTTTTTTTTTTTTTTTTTGCCAAAGTGGCGGCCTTGTCCAGTTTGACACCTGCCTGCACGCTGCTGGGCTCATCAGAGAGTTATTTGTTCGTCAGCGCCGCGGCACACAACTCTCAGAGATAACAGACAGAAAAACATAATCATGTGAGAGTGCGCGGGAGAGAGCGAGAGGGGCTTCACAGGCGAGGTAATTGCGTTGCATCCATATATGTAGTGACAGCAAACGCGCGGCTCTTTTTGCGCGCAAGAGGACCAGCCGCTTCTATTGAAATGTGTCACCCAGCCACCCCGCCAACTCCCCTCCAATACAGATGGGTCCATTACATAAGCCAAGGAGACTCACTTACATCAAAGAAGAGGCGAGTGGCCAACGTGGCTCCATCTGCACTGTCTTCAAACTCGAATCTGGACACAAAGTGCTTCAGTTTTGATACAAACTTGCCAGCTAGCATGAAAGCATCAAGAAATCCCCCCTCACCCAAGAATTCTGGCTAATTAGACTGAGGCTGAAAAAAAAAAGAAAAATATGCAGAAATATTACACCATGAAAAATCATGAATATGCGCGAGGTTCTTTCATAAATTTAAAAAAGCAAAAAGCCAGCAAAAAGAAGTGTCATGGCGGAGGACTGCATGCCTCACAACCACAAGTTCAAAAGCAAATTTTTTTTTTTTTTCCGAAGCCACGCTGGTTTCTTGTAACCAAAAATTCCTCAGCCATAGACATCATGTCCGTAGCATGATGATTAACACTGAGAGTCGTGCTCGGAAATCACACGGATAATTCCTCCGTGACAGACTGCATGATCTGATTTTAAAATGTTTTTGTTTTGTTTGTTTGTTTTGTTTTGTTTTGTTTATGTAGACTCAGTGGACAGAGGCAGCCTTCCTCCAGCCCTTTGCATTTTCAACATCTGAAGTTGTTCAGTGCTTTCTCTTTAAAGTCTTGTTGTGTTGTCCCTGCTGTGAGCGCATAAATGATGAATGGAAGAAGAGCAGGCACACAGAGACAAACAAAAAGTTTAAAATTTGCTTGTTTTGGCCTGTTACATTGGACTTCTGCGCACTTATCTGTCGCCTGTGTGTTCAAGGCCATGATTCAGTAGGTAACCGAGGCTGTTAGTGTGGAGATGATGATTGGGGTGTTACAGTGTGCATGTGCTGATATGTTGGATTTGTCAGATTATCGGGACAACCACAACAACTTTACAGCCGGTTTTCTAACGCAGAGATAAGCACTTAGTGTTTTCCTTAGCAAAAACAGACAATAATGCCCCCAAATTACCCCATAATTCTCACTGTTCCTCTGAAAACTGCTAAGAGCTTACTTTAGATATGAATTTAGCTTAGGCCACTGCGTTGGGCTTCCAAACCCAAAATAACTTAGAAATATAATTTTGTTTTCAGCTGAAGTGCAAGACGGAGCCTTAGGGGAGGTCTTTTATTCTTGCATTGTTGTTTTTGATTAGATTTTATTTTTCAAAATTGCACAACACACAGAGTGCAGACTTTAGCGCACAACTAGAATAACTAAAAGCAATATCCTCCGGAGTGCTGCCTTCTTTGTGTACTTATACCCACCTTCTCCATTATTTCTTGCTCTCTCTCCCATCTCCCTGTCGCTTTGTTGAACACCAAAATTAAAACAGGTGAAATATTGAAATCTGTTTTATGAATGATGCTGCTTGTTGCCTTTGATTTGTTCGTGCAATAATGAAACTCTTATCACTCCGTGAGCTCTTTGGTTGTGAAATTGCTGCGACACAAACCTGACACATTAGAAGCCATGATATGTTTTGGAGGAGATATATGTGCAAGTGTGTTGTCATTCTGAGGTCGCTTCTGCGAACGTCGGCAGCAAGGGATCTACTCAAAAACAAATAGTTGCATGCGAAATTACAGTGATAGCAATGTAAGATTTGTTGAGAGACAAAATCAGGTTGTAAAGCATATTCCTCCTAATATCAGTTGTGTTGCCAGTCTCTGGTGTATAATTTGCCGATCATCAACAATGCAGCCGAAGCACAAATTTCATTTGTTTCCTCGTAAGTCTTCCTCTTTCATTTCACTGTCTTACACCCAAACAGCACATATTCTCTAGGTGGCTCTTTGAAAAGCCTGTCAGCTCTCTCATCTAATGTAAAGGAAACCAAAGATTATGTTCACAAATATGGACTTAATGGAGCTATCGTCTGGGGGGAGAGATGATTTTAGAGGTACATCTGCAGCGGTAGATCTGTTAACTACTGTAAACTGTCACAATACAGTGGACTGGTAAATGTGTTGCATGCGTTTGTGTGTCAGCGTCTAAACCAAAAGCATGAAAAGCATTAGCCACACATGCAGGCATCAATCCGGCATTGATCTCCTGCAGAAACAGTGAAATGGGGAATGACAAGTTTGCGAGTTCATTAAGTCATTCCATGGAGCTGATTTTCACAGAGAAGAGACGGACAAACTTTAAAGCCAAGGGATTTGTGACACGATGTCCAGTGCGGTTGCCCTAATCTGCTCTAATAGGATCCTGATTTCTTTCACTTAGAGATGAGAGTCACCATGATAAAGTGTTGTGATGTTTACTGAGGCCGTGCCGGTCTCTGATAGACTGATTCATGATTTGAGATTATCTCATAGCGCGAGGACTGTCAGTGATTTGAATCAAATACTGTAGTTCCTATGTATTCTTTGAGGCCTTTAAGGTATAAAAGAGGCAGCCAGTAATGTTATTTTTTTTATTTTTTTGACATTTATTTGACCATACAGCTGAGATTTGGCTAAATGAGCAATAATAAAAATAATAATACATTTTATTTGTATAGCATTTTTGGTCCTCAGAGACACTTTAGAGTATGTGTGTCTTCAGGTACCAAGAAAACACATACATATAGGTATAGAGATAGATAGATGTATTAGTTTATTTCTGGTCAAAGACTATAATCAATACAATGATAAAAATGTATTATAAATCCTGTGTGCATTATAGCACATTGATAAAATGTTCAAGTTTCATGCAAAATGTCATACAAAAGAAAAAATCTGAGCAGTTCTGGCTTTATTTGACAGGGGTGAAGCAAGAAGTGCTACTGGGCCACATGTAAATCTGAATTGTTGGAATTTCTGATTAGTTTTGGCGTTCAGGTTGTTACTGTAGTGTGTTGGCAGATATCCTATGCAGCCCTTTGGCGTCCAAATGTTTTGATACCATGTAAAATTAAATGTTAGACTGGGCATGACCCTGCACTGATGAAAAAATATCATCTGCTGGGAAACTGAATATTGTAATCACAAATGACTAAATATCCCGACTCCCTTTCTCCACACATCTCTATAATTCTTCCTTTACCATAAGAGTGTCAGGATGAAGGATGAATCAATATTTGAGATACTAAATTATGCATTTATAAGGATGGTGAGCCATTTTGCACTGAGAGCTACTACATGTAAAGCAGGGCCCTTTCACAGGGCCTTCAATGGTTTTGTGGAGTCATTGTGGGCCATTACAGTGAAATCAGACCATTTTGAAAATGGGTTTCTATTAGTGACCTTGGCTGAAAGAATCACACATAATCTACATCTAAACTAATGTATTTTGTCCTCACAAGGACAAAGAATTCTGCTTAGAAACTGGCACCTCCCCAAATAGAGGCATCCTTTCATATACCACTGACACACACACAGAGAGAGACATGCACACACACACTGCAATGTCAGTGAACAGTGAAAGGGCAGCAAATCACCCCGTGACACCAGAGAAAGAGAGGGAGAGCCTAGTAACCTTGTAAAAGACAATCACCGGGGCCACAAATTAAATGAAATGGCTAATAAAATTACTTGGCATACCGTCCACTTAATAAGAAACAGGCATCCCCCAACTTTAATGCTGTTTACCCACCTGACTACAGTATAACACCGATTTGGCACCTATGTCCAGATTGAACTGGAAAATGACTTGCTAATCTGTTTAGGTATTTGGAGTAATTGGGTCTGGTGCCAGTGAGGGGGATTTCCTTGACTGTTGAAAGTCTCTGCTAGTAGTCCATTCCCAGCTCCTTGGTATAATTACTCTGACAGAGCTGTGGCCACAGGGCCTGTGAGCAGGGCTGCTTTTTAAACTGTAAATTATGAAGGATTAGCATTTATGAATTTTAAATCAGGACTGTGGTAGGAGACACTAAAGCTGCTTAGTGATTGCAAACGGCAGCGTCTGAGCAGACGGCTCTACACCCCTTACTCTCCAAGCTGTTCACTGTGTGTGTGTGTGTGTGTGTGTGTGTGTGTGTGTGTGTGTGTGTGTGGCTGTTTATTTAAATGTGCCTGCACATAAACACAAAATGCTCAGACTGGACTCCCACCATTAGCTTCAAGTGAATAAGGATCTGACATCTTAACATCAGCCCCATCACATGAATGTGTGTGCTTGTGTGAGTGTGTGTGTGTGTGTGTGTGTGTGTGTGTGCGTTTGTGTGTGTGTGTGTGTGTGTGTGAAGGAAAGAGTGGGTGTGTTTGCCAACTCATGGGTGCGTCTCCCCTGTCACTCCTTCTCAAGCTGGGGTTCTGCTCCTCACTAGCGTGTCACACTATGCAGAATATCCAATGGGTGATTATGTTAATGTGGGACTTGATCCATGCTAAATTATGCATAATGGATTGATGTGGCACAAAGTCATCAATTAGACGGATATCAGCACTAAAAAGTGTGACACAGCATAATATTCATTTTTGCTTTAGAGAGAGGTAACAAAAGATAACTTTAGGACCTCCCACGCACACACACGTACACACCACCGCTTTCCACGCGGTGTGTGTTCTGTCCATCGGTGTGTGCGTCCATCAGCTCGTGTTTGTGTGCGTCCTCCTGTCGGTGTCACAGTTGACCTTGCTTTGTCTCAGATTTACAGTCATCACGCTCTTCAGTTGAGGTGTGAGTCCATGACTGGCGTGTAGTGTTATCAGGCAGTGGGTTAGGCTGTGGAACAGACACGGCCAGAGGCCTCATATCACACCTCCGGAGCTGTCTGCACCAGGGTCGCTGAGGCATGACCTCAAGCCTGCAGTGTTAACTGGTTGAGCCAGGTGGCAATGGCAGGAAGTGGGGGATTTGTTGGGCTGAGCATAAGAAACCCCCATGAGCTGATGAACCCATAATATTGGACAACATCTCCACCTCGCCTGGCTTCTTTCACTCACACTCCTCTCCAAAATAGTCTAATGCATGCCGATGCCTTCATATATAACACTGCTGTCAGGTCGGAACCACGCAACTCTGATATTGGTCATTTTCATGTTTTAATGTTTTTCTTACACGATTCCTGCACATTGCGTGAGAAAAATCCTAAAAATCTTGGTTGTATGAACCCTTTTCAGTTCCGATTAGATCAAATCAGCAATGCACGGCTGTCAAGCTGAAACTGAGGCTGTTTTTCTTTGGTTCTTGAAAAGTTGACATTTTCGAGATTGGAGGATTTCATACAA
Source organism: Myripristis jacobus (assembly GCA_900302555.1). NCBI lineage: Eukaryota > Metazoa > Chordata > Actinopteri > Holocentriformes > Holocentridae > Myripristis > Myripristis jacobus. The sequence continues at coordinate 13,313 of OMLB01055733.1, forward strand.
TTCCCATGATAAGTAGACAACTGCAGTATGTCAGTATTGCTTCTTCACCGCTTGCTACGAGCTACAGGATTGTCAGTGTCTTTGTGCTACACTCTCCTCCAAAGGCCTCGCCTCTCTGAAGCCTCACCTTGGGTGGACGTCGTCATGAAATTATAATATCTCAAAGAAACTTTAAAAGACAATTGCAAAGGGAGAGGGGAGAGAAAAACAAAACCGGAGCATCCCATCACAGAGAGAACCCAGAAAATGTTTTATGAAATCTCTAATGCTGGTTTTGCAGCCTTGGCCCAGCGAAGGCTCCTCTCCTACACCCTGAAGCATAAATGGACACATATTATTGATTTTCTTTCAAGGCGGATTGCATTGATTTCTGTGAATATGGCAGACAAATCCAGCTGGTTGTGTGTCCACTGGGACAAAGTGGCGAGGCAGACGGGGAACTGCGCCTGGGCATGCCACAGCAGGGGGCCAGGCTTCATTACAGCAACTAAGAGCCCGGCGCCTGACGTAACCCCCCACCCCTGCTCCCAACCCACTACTTACCCCCAAATTAAACTGAGAGCTTTTTAATTATTTATCAATACCATGCACTCATCGCAGATCAATCAGTGGGAATGGTTTTTAAAGATAATGAAGGACTCTGCTCCGATGGACTTGTGAAAATTGATTGGGATTTTTACCGTTGTGCCTCAGAACAAGGATGAGAAGTAGCGACGGAGGCGGTGGTGATTTGGGCTTGGGCAGGGATGAAGTGGAGCACCCCGGGAGGTCTCCCTTGCCAGAGCCGAAGTGTGCTTCAGTAAAAGTAAACAGCCTCTGCGCCGAGAGGCCCTGTCATCCTCCGCCATTAATCAAGGCCTTAAACAGGACACCTCATCCTGCCGTGACATCACACACACACCAGGAAGAGCACGCCTCTTCCTGGAGCCAGAGACACCACACACCTCCTCTGAGAACACTCCTCTGAGCACGCCGCACATATCCTCACTTCTCCCAAGGTTTAGTAAAGCTTGATTCATTGTGCTTCTATAGCCACTGAATGGAACCTAAGCAACCTTAACTTTCTCTCCCTGCCTCCATATTTCTTTCTGGGTGCATCACGTCAAGCAGAGTGAGGAGCTATTCCATCTGGAGTTATTAGCCAGAGACACACAATGCAATCTAATTTCATAGCACCACATTCAATCACTCTGGATTCAGTGTTGCAGGGGGCAGTAAATAAGACAGGGGATGGAGGTATTTCAAAATAAATTAATGCTCGGAGATTAATTCCTCTACCTGAATTTTTAGGAAATTAGAGAAATACCACGTCCTCCACTTACATTTCTATCCATTCAAGAGCTGTGAGTAAACACTCTGATATTGAATTGAGAAGACTGTTTGTGAGGGGGACAAGCCAACATAAAGCAGGACAATATAATGAGATTCTTATTTCATCTTTTTTTTTTTCTGATGGGGGTGGAATTGGATTATAGGGGACTTATTTGTATGGGATATTGAGCACTGCAAAATAAATTCACACCTATTCAAATTGAAATCAGACCTAGGTGCATCAGATAATCCTTTTTAAGACAGTTTGAACTGACAGTCCAAACCCACACACTGGAAATAAATCATCTATCCCGAACAAAATAGATATATAGTCTACCTTGGCAGGAACATTACATTTTTTTAATACAAATATTTACCAGTCAAGTATGTGCTTGATTTTTTTTTTTTTTCCTGGAGGCATAAACAGTTGCATCCATATTCATAGCGAATTTGAGCCTGTCTCCCAATCATCATGTCACAAAGAGTCTTAGCAAAAGCGCCTTCCCAATAGCTCAGTTTGTAGCTGGATCAGGAAACCTGATTTTGTTTTGAATCCCGGAGCCTTTTGAGACGTCAGGCCATATCAGAGCGGAAGCCTGTGATGGCTGCGGTTATACAGCATGGCGGCTCCGGCTCCTCATGAATCTTTTTGAAATGGCTTATTTCTGAGGGAGTGTTGAGACGTAAGCCTGAAAGAAGGACAAGGTTTAGTGTGAAGATGAGCAGTGGGTAGCTGCTGTGAGGATGTGATGTGCTGGTGGTGGTGTCAGTGGTGGTGGTGAGACTG
>OMLB01055734.1:0-15942 GCA_900302555.1 Myripristis jacobus
GGTGCTAAAGACATAATAAATAGCAAAATTACAAGATATCACAAGGGCTTATTTCCTGAGGAAAACACCGAATATAAAGGCTTTGCATGTGTGTACAGAGACTGTCAGCTGAGGTGTCAGTCACAGAGAAGTGCACTGAATTGACGTTCGTATACTTTATTGTGTTTATCTAAACTCTTGGGTGAATTATATCATCTCCACCCGGCTGGTGCTTCAAGACCGTTGAGACAAACGTCAATTATTGAACAGTTTTGAGTTTGGGAGGAAAACAAATTGCGGCAAACAAATGACTCTATTCTGAAATTCCCAACTATTTGGTAAAGAATGGGAATTACCATGACTCATAACTTTAACAGGAATCCATTATTTGCTTTACATTCATGTCAGCAATCACTTTTGCCAGAGTCTTTTTCTTTTTTTTTTCCCCCCCAAAATGGTGAACACCTCATTTTAGGATTAAATTCTGTGGAATGAAAAGTGCTATTTCACCCTGTTTGTCCACAATTTATCTCCCCGCTCAGTGAGTCCATCCCACTGAATGAAAAGCAGAATTTTTTTCAGCGGATGTGACTCTGCAGTGGACTGCAATGCCTGACCTTTTCAGAGAAGGAAGGGGTGAAAAAAAAAAAAAAAAACAGGTGACCTATAAGGGGCAAATGTAGCCTTGAGCAGTGGGGTAATTTCACTGATGCCAAATGTTGTGTAACAGTTGTGGAGCGTGTCAATGAGAGCACAAAGAGCATGGCTATGGAAGAGAAAATGGAAAAATGGCGATGACAAAGCAAAAACCCAGCCGCACTCTGTGGTAACAGCTTGAATCAAACTTTATGGACTGGTAATTTTTACTTGTATTTGTGCCCACTATACTTTAATTAGGTGATCAGTCTTCACTGAGAACTACATTTGGCAATTCATGGCACTAAGCGCTGCTTTCCCCAACCATCAAGCACTCTGATTGGACTCGTCAGTCGGTTGGCTGGATGGTTTAAGGGTTGGTTGGTTTCATTTACATGCAGTCATCGTGAGTAAAGAGACTCTTTACGCTTATGACTGGCCGGGGAACGAGCAAAACTGCAAATGGAAACATCGCCGGTCCAGATCGAATGAGTTCAAGCAAGCGGCACCAGAGTCTGCTGCGCCGGCTTCATCGATTTCAAAATGTAAATGTTCATGCGGGGTGCCGAGTCGGAGGGGAGTGCTGCCTGTCCAGGAGGGGATGCAGGCGAGTGGAGCGGTTTATTGTCTGTACCTCATTAAACGAAGTCAGGTTAAGCTTTTTGGCGATGAACTTCTTGAGGTGGAGGACCGTGGCTTGTGCCGAACAGCGGATCCACTTGCGCTTCAGACCGCGGAGCTTACTGCTGTTGCACTCCAAACAGATGCTGACCTGTAGGAGGAAACACACACAAACACACACACACAGAATTTTACCATCCTCCTATATCCCTCACAGTTTACACCAAATCAAATACAGCATGGTTAAAAGTTACGTGACAACACTACTCACTGCAGCTGTAACCAATGCTATCAATACTTACTGCACTTGATAAGAATACAGAAAGTGTTAGCAATGCCTCCCTAAGCTCCCATACATTCATAACGCACGGTTTTCTGAGCATTTCAAATACAGATAAACATTCTTGATAGTTATTTTGAACATTTAAAGTGGGAAAACCAGCAGCAGCAGCAATGACACATGCAAAAATGTACCTAATACAATGCCCTCTCCTGAGATGTGTGGTTTTCTAAAGGTGTGTGTTTACCGTGAGCTTGCAGCCACAGCACACGACTACGCACTGTATTCATCCTGTCACTACGCAGACACAGCCGCTCTCGCCAACAAACAAAAACAATGCCCTCCAACAAGGTGAACTCCAAACAGCAGGACGGTACACCGACTTGTTTTCCCCCTCTGGCCAAAGTTCACCAGCCACTTTCAGTTTTCTCTCTTCAAAGGCAGACTTCTGGTGCTCTCGAGTGTGACCTCTAAACCCTGGCTGGCTACCCAGGCGGAGCAGCAAAACTTAACTTCAGCTGTAGTCCTGAGGTTGGTGCTAATACTGCATTCATCAAAGTTTCAGATTTCCAAGTAGGAAAAATCCACATGAGCAGCTCCTAAAGCTCAGGATTCCTAGACAAAAACTATGAGGTAGACATGGAAATCCACATTGTTCATAGTTAATATTAAGAAAAATGACAGATTGAATGTCTGATTCGTTCTGAAGGCAGCCAAACAATGTGGTCAGGCCTGTGTTGCTATGCCTGAAAAATGCAGTGGGCCTCTTTCATGTGACTGTGTGGCACTATCATTGGCCCGTGCACTTGTTTTTCCCCTGGGACGGCACGGTAGTTGATTCTGGCAGTCGGTGTTTGCAGGAGTCAGGATGCATTACTGCAGTTGGGCTTCTGCCTCCCACCCGCCGTGCTACCTGGGTGTCTGGGCAAAGTGGCTGATCCCTGCATTTTTACGTGCCGTCTGCAAAGGACAGGTGGAGGACAGCGGCCGTATTTTCCTCTATTTGCGGGACTCCTACTGTAACGCCTCTCTGTGTTTTCGAGGCGGGAAGAGACAACATTCTCCTGGTTTGTGCTTAAACTTGGAAATCATCTCCATCCTCAAATAAAAAGCGGCAGCGCTGTAATGCTCCACCACCGCCAACCGACCCCCGCCCCAGCCGTAAGCAAAGAGCAGCGCTGTAATATATCTGCTTTCCAGTGGTGCTGGCGAACGCGGAGGCTCATAATGGGAAATAAAAGCCTCGGCGGTGAGCCGGAGTCCACGGCGTCTCGACAGCAGTCTTCGAGGCAGTTACATTACATTACCCCGCATTAGTGACATTGCTGCAGCCGTGCACACTCATAGATGTGACTGATGCCTTGGTTGGCAAATACAATACATGGCTTTTGTTGCCACATGAAGAAAGCTAAGTGCTGGTTTGCCAGCTGGTGGCTGCACAATAGGAACAAACAGTGACAGAGGTCAAAGGAGTGTTTTTTGAGTTTGAGGGCTTACTGCAATGTGTGTGTTTGTGCACTAACTCCGTGGGCAACTGATAAATCGGGCTTTCGATGTTATTCGTTTGATTAATAATTTAAAGCAAAGCTGCCCTCTTTAATCCCTTCAGAGACAACTCTTCAAGTCTAAAATATCTACAGTTAATTCAATTTACCCAATCATTTTCTCCCAGGCAGATCTGAATAATGATGTGTTAGGTTTGCGACAGTGAACCTGTGCTCGTATTCCTTACCTGAGAAAGCTAACCCCTGAAATACCACGTCTTCATGCTTCGCCGGTAATGTAAGTTTGCTTGATTAATTTTGCCTTTCAACTTCTTTTTGTGGTTTCTTTTTTTTTTTTTTTTTTTTTTTTTTTTTTTTTTTGGTGTGTCACTGCTCTCATTAGCTTTCCCTGGCTCTGCTTCACACCCCAAGGTTTCACTTTGAAAGGTCGTCCAGAAGACAGAGCAGAGGAGGGGAATTATTCTGAAAGTTGGCCATGCGTGCCGCTTTGCCTGCCGGTTCTCTCATCCGAGTGGCTTTTACATCTTCAGCTACGCCCCGGTGATGGGAGACACTCGGCCCTGAGGGACAATTTGGTCCCTCTGCTTCATTTTTCCCCATTTTAACATGCTCACCTCATTCTTCTGCACCTTTTTTTTCTTACTCTTTCTTGATTTTCACCCCTCTTACGGGTGGAGTTTTTCAATCTCCTCTCTTCACCCCTCTCTGCCTTTCTGGCACAGTTCATATCTCTTTTGTCCATTACAGTGGCATCCTCTGCTCTCCATCATCTGGAGTGGTCACTACACTCTAGAAAGTAAAAGGGCCTCAGGGGACCTTTACAGTGGTAGCCACAGTCCCCTTCATGTAGTAATTGCCTATAACCCACATCCTGCAATTCCTTCTTGAATGTTTTACACCAGAATAGACTAACACAAAACTCGAGTGTCTCTCAGACGACCGATCTCTCTTTTTTTTCTTCAATGAATTATTTTTTGGTTTAGCATCTGTTCTAAGTTTTAACAGATGTGCAAACTACTCCTCTTGAACGCATAAATAATCGATTTGGCGGTCATTTTGACCACAAAACAGAATTTTGTAGATGCTACTATCGGCTTCAGTGGTTCCCTAACACCAACTTTGAACTGCATCAATTTGTGGCTGCCAAGGTCATACTCCAGTATTATAATGCAATATTCAAACAGTGTCAATATTCAAACAGTGTCAATATTCAAACAGTGTCAGACAAACAGTGTCAAACAGTGTCAGACAATCTGTCAGACACTGCAAATAGCTAATTAGCTAATTGCAAATAGCTGATTTTCCTTGGGCATGGAGTGAAAATGCACTTTTAGATCATGTACAATGTCAAATATGAAACATCTCCAATGGCTAAATATGTCCTGCGAACATCAGTACACTTTGGGTGTTCTGTGCCCCAAGGGACCCCTCAGGCTTCTGATACTGTGTACCCTGGTAGGACCTCTCCACAGGAATCTTAACAGTAACCCTTGCTAGTCATGAATCCTGAGATGCCTTTTGGCTCCCTTTAGTTCTGAAAAGATGATTCCCTAAATTTGAGAGTGTACATATCTCCACTGTGGCTTATTCCCTCTCATCCATCTCGTCTTTGGCATCCTGCCACCTTCCCCATCCATTTTCTTTTTGCTCGTGACGGCAGATCTCAGTTCACCACCTGTCTCTTTCCCCGCAACGTTAATGCCTCACAATTACAATCGATCACGTCCGAAGACGATCACTCTGGGTGGTGGCTTCTTATCGTCAGCAGGGCATAGTCTCTCTCCATCCTCCAGCTCTGTAACTTCTGCTCTCTTGTCTTGTCTGCCCCTGCTCTCTTCCTTCCCTCCCCCTCTCCATGACATTTTTGACTGCCATCCCCTTCCTGCATTCTGCTCACACAGACTGTGCTGTTAGCCATTCTGTTCCACTGCCGCATTTCCAAAGGGCAAGACCTTCCCCTCCACTGGGGCAGCTTGCCTTCCCTGCATGGCATTAAGGAGCCAAGCCGATTCGAGTTGACAGGTTTGTTTTCAAAATCTGCCCCGCTGATCTTTTTTTTTTCCCCCTCTAAGAACAACGGCTGAAATTGTATACGACTGATAATCCTGAGCCTGTGCGGCATTAGGGCACGAGGAGACGCTCCACTTTTCAATGTGGCTGCATTTCTGATTGTCTCTGTCAGACGTGACAAAAAACCCGCTCTTTCTGCATTATTGATATCATTTTGCAGTGTGCGAGAATGTGCTAGAATACCAATGAAATAAAAAAAAAGCCCATCTGCATTTGAAATGCATTGACTGTAGTGAGAAGCTGCAGTGTCTGGCAATAAATGGATGCATACAAATCAAACAGCCATAACACCGCGGAGAACAGAATCTGGTAATGGCACAACAAGCCAGTAAATCACATGGGGCCATCTTTGCAAAGGCAACAATCGATGTGCAACTGTGCTAAAATGAATGACTGACGGCATTTTTTCATTATGCTTTTGTTCCTGGTGGACTGCTGCATTACCCACAATGATTTTGACTGTTTAGCTTTACCTCATCTGAGCTTTAGGACAATATTGCCGATCTGCATTGCTTCCAGAGTTCGTCATGTACCACGAAATTCACTTATTGATAGCTAAGGAAAAGAGAGAGTTGTAATTTCAGGAGGCCAAGGACACAGGAAATGAGACGGAGCTCGAGGAAGATGACCTCCTTATCCATCAGGATATGAAGTCGTACCTGTTCGTCGCTACGGTGATAGTCGTTGTCCTCCTCTGGTTTCTCCTCTCCTGCCTCTTTGTTGGTTGTGTCCTCTGATTTTGCATCGCCTGTTTGGAAACCAGAGACAGGCAGAGCATTTAGTGGTCTCACTTTCGATTCCTCATAAAGTCATGTTCTCTGAACAGTTTGTAACAGTTGTAAACCCACACATTACAGCTGAAACACATGCACAGGAAAGTGCACAAAAAATGCAGCAAAAACAACATTTTTACAAACTAATCACAACAGTGTATATTTAATGGACACCGCAATGTCTCCATTTGCATTTACCTGCTTGATAATGTCAGCGGGCGACAGTGTGCAACTGCCATTTTCACTCGAATGAGCTAGTGACATGTGTGCACCGCTTTCATAATGTTCATTAACCTAAGTCAAGTGGCTTGAGCTTAATTGACTCCTGTGCTGCTCTGTCGATTGGCTAAATGCAAAACAACGCTTGTCGGATGCCAAGGAGACAGGCATGTCTCTCTCTCTGAAGTGCTTTAACAGCCTGTGCCTGTTCAGCTGTAAAGTTGGTGCCAGGAGAAGTCCATTTATATGGCAATTACATGTCCAAGGGTGTCAACGCATCTTTTATATGACTTATCCGCTGTCTGGGCATGCCTCTAATCCAGGGAACCTTCTAATCAAGTAAAACCCTCAGTCATTCTCCATACTGATTAGCCTACATGAAGGCCGGCATCAGCTCTGCCTTAATTGAGTTCGGCCGGTTTCGTCATTTGTGCCTTATTCAGGAAAATGGAGACAGAAATGAGGGTTGTTAGGGGGAAGCAGCCATCTCAGGCAAGCGAACATAAAGGTAAAAGAGAGAGAGAGAGGGAGCGGGATTCCTCCTCGCTCTTGGTTACCGAGCATAATAGGTTCACAGTCATGCAAGCAAGGCGAGCCACTGTTAAATAATAAAGCCAGGCGGACCCTGTGGTTTGGCACTAGAAAAGAACAGGGAAACAGAGCACACCCTGAGTCTAATATAGATATTGTAACAGTGTGGTGAGTATGAAAGGCGTGACACGGGGTTGGTTAATCTGCCTGAGAGGTAAAGAAGTTTAGATGTCAAAGCCGTTTGATTAATCTACAGCTTATTATTGCGCAACATTTTCTTATACCTGGTGGTTGTTTTGGTTTCATTCAATAATGGCAAACGGAAGCTTGGTTTCCTCTCAAATTTGTCTTTAAATTATGGCATCACTTTGTCATCGCTGCTGCTAAAAAGACTGGCCTCCTTTCCGCGCTGCTATGGTTTCCAACATCTTAAATGACCATAATACCTTTTCTAAAACGATACTTTTCTCAATACTTTTTGTGAATGAAAGCACATTTCATTACGTGATTGAGTAAAAATGTCTCGTTTAATAAAAATCGGACCATATTCAATTCATGCTCTCAATAAATATGCACTTAGGGCTATTATGAACACTGAGTTCCCATTATTACAATCCAATATTTTTCATTTTTCATAAGCCTTCCATATTTTCTGAGGCCTCAAAATTGGCAGTGACACCCAAAGTTGTTAAAGTACAAGACTGTCATGATAATGATTTTTTCCCCCCAATATTCTTTCTATATCATTGTGAAAATTTAATGCTGTATAATGTATAATGATTGTGTAATGGCTCAATACTTTCGCCAAAAATGTTCCGGTCCATTGCTTGCTGCCGATCTTTGTTTCTGGTAAAACTTAAGTTGTATCAGAGTTTAAGGTATTAAACTTGTGGAAGTGGAACTGCTGGGGAAATGGAAAACTGCCAAGACAAACCACCAACGGCCATCCAACACTGTAATATATTAACAGCTAAATATATTGAATCTCTTGACACCAGTACATCTAACCAACACCTCGAGTGTCGATATTTGAAATGACAGCCTCTTCTGTTTGTTCAACAATTGTAGGATGATGTACCCGGCACCGTTTCTTAATTATCTGACATATTTAGTGTTTAAGTGTTTGTGCTAGTTATTATGGATTTTTCCCACTGACCAACAGCAGTATTACCCTATACTATAATACCTTTTTAAGGATCTCTGTTGTTGTTTTTTTCTCTTAGCCATTTCTCATATAACTATGGACTGCTGTACCTACATGTTACTAGTGAAGGATTATTGTACTTCTCTGGTTATTACTTTCAGTTTTATTTTATTGTGTGTGATGCAGCACTTTGGGGGCCTGCTTCCTCATTTCACTGTGCAATTTTACATAGCAACAATAAAGCGGAGTTTGACCATATTCATGAATATTTAACTGTATAAATCTCTGTGTGCTCACATCAAACTTTGGGTTTCTTGGCTCCCAACCTGCAGACTGAATAAACCGTCAAACCCGCCAATCTCTTGTCCCAGGTTTTCCTCGACAGTATCAAAATTCTTGCACTGTGACGATAACGCAGTGCAGGTAAGTCCTATTTTTCTTTATCCGTCGAAAAACCAGCGAGGTACAGTCTATTAACCCTGGGTTCTATGGATGCAGAGATGTGATGTGTGTGTGATGTGTGTTACAACAGGTTAACTGATGCTCAGGTTATAGATTGGATTGCGGTCACTCTCCTTGACCATTTTCCCTTCGGGCCACCTGCCACCAGTTCCACAGTGTGTCACTGCAGCGGGCCTGAGTGCTCTGGTGTCTCTCCAGAGGCGCCTCAATGACTGCTGATCAAGAGGGTGATGCTCCGGTTGTGACTCGCCTTCAAAACAACCCCCGGAGTATCTCAACGACTCTAAACAGGCGCGTAGGCTTGGCCCCCGCGTGAGGTAATGGGATGATTGCTTGAGTCGATGGGATTTCTAAACCTGTGCGATCCGTCTCTTTCACCGTTTCATGTTCCTAAGTCAGTTTGTTTAACAAGCTTGTATGGGTGAGAGAACTGTCCACCGGTTGACAAGAAGTCGATGATTTAGGGGATGACCTGACTTAATCACATGCACACACACATACACACACACAGGCTTGCACAGTTGCATAATTTTCCTGAGGTACAGTGCTAAGGGAAGCAGACAGTTTAAGTCAATGTCTGATGTGAGCCATTTGGTGGCGATAATCAAGTTTTGTTTTGCAGGAGTCAGGCCGCTCTTCGGCTTGGTTTTGGATCGATGCTCTTCATTAACATGCCTGCAGCTGATTCAGCGCTAAGGAAATCAGGAGGCGCTAAGCTGTCCTGTGTGGTTTGCAATGTGCTAGAACTAGCTTTATTTTACTGAGCCGGTTTGATGGAAACCAAAATACCGGGTTTCCCTTTCTGGGGGGATTTTGCCTAAACGAACCTTTAATTAAGTGCGGTGCAATTCAGCTTGATGGGCAGGGACAACCTTCATTGCCTGCTGCCGCCTGTGCTTAGCCTAATGTGATCTCTGCTTTACCAAGTGCTAACTCTGGCTTGCCGTTCTTAAATGGGGGCTAATGAGGAAGTCATCTGTTTTTTTATCCAAACGGGAGGTTGCAACGAAGAGTAAACAAGACGGTGGGTGTACCTGCGCCCATGTGAGTGAACTAAAAGCCCAGCGGTGACATCACGGATGCTGGATATTTGTATTCACATGGCATCCAGGGCGAATTCAAAGTAACATGTACCGTTCTGAAAAGGAGAAAGGGCTTCAAGTGGGTTTGGAGACCGCAACCACAAGGGCAATCCCAGAGGGGTTTTTTTTTGACGAGCCCCTTAACACAGCAAGTCTTCAGCCCTCATGCCACTGAGAAGTTCTTCATGCAACTGTACGGGGGATGCTTTTTTTTTTTGGAAGTGACAAAACCCACAGGGCTTCCTCAGAGGAGCCTCTGTTTAATCCCTCATTTTAACACTGGAGTCTTTCCACTTCACTGGGATCCTGGCAAATGATCCTCCAAATGATCCTAATGCAATTGATTGCCCATTTCCATTTTTTTTGTATTTAGTCCAAAGCTAAATACAAAACGCAACTATTACCCAAGGCAACAGGCATCATTTATATTTGTGTTTTATCACACTGCAGGAAAATTATGGCAAAATGGAATCCGTGTTAAATGGCATCCCTGGGTTTTCATTTGTGTGGGTGCCAGTGTAAATGATTCTGTGAGTGTTTGCATGTGTTTGTGTGTGTGTGTGTGTGTGTGTGTGTGGTGCAGCTCAGCCTGAGTTCGAGTGACAGGGCATGGGGAACACTTCCACTTCCATTTGAGCCTTAATTACCAAAATCAGAGAGGGGGATTAAGCGAGCGATTAGGCCTGCCAGTGTGACAGCGCTCTGGGCACACATTTACACAACCCCTCGGAGGAGAGTCGGGTCGCAGAGCCGCTGTGCACCACAAGCGGGCCGGGGACTCGTTCTGATTGGCTAAATTGCCTCAAACTCTGCTGTTAAATGCCTTTACTGTCACGTGTGGTCCTGTTACTCATGTTACTCATTAGGGGTTGGGGGGTTTCATTCCCTGGTGAGCAAAGCATTAACACTGCAGGAGTTAACGCCATAATATACTTGAGTAAACAAATTTTGGCAGTAAGACCAATCGAATGGATTTACAGAAAAATGATGCATTAGCTCAGGATTCAACACTTTTAGTGACCAAATGAGTCAAAGCTTTCGCACACCAGCTCCTCACTGTGTGACTGTTCTCAACTGGTCTAAAGTATAAGGAGACTGGTCATAATGTCCTTTGGAAAAGCATCTCCGCTTATTTTTCCAGATCATTACCTCTGCTTCCATCTCCGTGCGAACATCTCGAGGTCGGCTCTTCGATCTAAACTGCACATAAATCCGTATGCAGCTACTTGTTTAACTGTGTCTCTGCCTCAGGCAAGTTGGACTTTCTTGTAAATATAGAGTAAACTATGCCAGCAAATTGGCTGTGGGAGTGCTACCTCACTTCTTGGTATCAAAGAGGTGCTCTTTGGCTCCAAGGGCTTATCTCACCGCAGAAAAGGTTAGGTTTGTTTTTGTGTATAGTCAGGAAAACAAAACTAAAAATTACAAAGGCCCGATTTCCTGCAAAACAAACACAGGCTTTATAATGCCTTTGTTTCGACTACTCAGACCTCATCAGGACACGAGGAAACATACTGACATCCCTGGAGGGTTCATTCCCTCTGCAGGTAGAAGGATAGAGCAAGACGCTCACATTGCCAGGGTTGAAAATTTTCTCTTGGGGTATGCAAATAATAGAAAATATATAGCCTATTGTTTGTAGGGGAAGCGCTCCTTTAAATTCCCACTGGGGGTAGCTATACAAATGCCTGCACATTAAAGGCACTATAAAGCACCACGGTAGATACATTAACCAAACTGCATCTGCTATATTACCATTCCAAGACGACACAATGGGATTTTAAAGTGTGTAGTTGTAAGAAAAAAAGTGTCAAAATATCAAAATGTATCGACGCAGGTGGGATGAGATAATCCCACTTGTTTCCGACACTAAGCAACTTCTTTCCAAGATTTTCTCGAGTCAGACGTCATTTTCTTGATCCTAATGGCTGATTATTCTGCCTTGTTTCAACATATTTATACTTAATCCCAGAACAAACTCCTGAAACTGCATTGGAAACAAGCGGGGGTTATCTCATGCCACTGACAGATGTTTTTTTCCAGATTGTAAAAGTCAATTTGAGGCTAAATGACTCGGTAGGATGGCGATTCTGTACCGTTGCGCTGATCTAGGTGAGTCTTCATGTTGCAAAGCTCTCCTTTGAGGTCGCCGGGAACTTCCATCCCCAACTTCTGATAGAAGTCCCTCTGTTTCTTTATCTCCGCTGCACAACAGGAGGAGAGAGGCAGGGGAGGGGAGGAAGGAGACAAAAAAAGAGAGAGAATCAGAGGCAGTCAAACAGAAAGAGGAAGACGAAAGCAAGAGCAGCCGCATTTTCTCAAAGTGACACCAGTTGCGTGACATTTTAACAGCACTGACAGTGTTTGTGCATTCTCATTAATTTCTGAGCCCATCAGCGACACCCATCCATAACAATAAATGTATTCGCTTGTCAGTTGCTCAAAATTAATTTTTCAACACCGTCAGCTCAGAGGGAGACGTGACACTAAGCCTCGTCAAGTCAAAGCCACAGTTTTAAAGTTGAGGGTGGGACACTGAAACATCTGGTGAGACAATATTTGACACTTACCCTCTTGAAGTCCCGGTACCAACTTGTAGACAATGTCTTGCATTGTTCTGTCATGGCTACAAGAAGAAGAAACTGGTTAGACGCCTCGTTAGTTTATGGATACTGATAAATGCATTTGAATTTTAGAAATGAAGACGCAAACCTCACACACACCAACCTATCTATATCCTTAGTTATTATGTTTTTGTTACTCTGTGCCTCTTTGAAACTGAAATTAATGTTTCTGCAAAGTCTGTGTATCTGTGAGTGTGCAAACCCTTCCTGATAAATAACCCAGCACCTCAAACCAGGGATGTTTACGAAGCCATTAAAAATATTCTATAAAAGACTGAGAAATGCAAATGACACCGGCTCCCAGAGGCCGGCGTGCAGCACACGCTCCGTCAGTCAGAATGTTAAACAGCCTTTCCCCTGTTTTTGTTTTTGCAGTTTTAAGATTATTTTTTGGAGGCTTATTTATAGAGATGAAAGCGGAGAGACACAGGAAAGACTGAGAGCGAAGGCGGATGATATGCGGCATCCGAATCCAGGATATTACAGTTTCGTGGCGCTTGCTCTGAACCACTGAGCCACCAGGACGCTCCGCCTTTCCCCTTTTTTACCGGGGCAGCCGACAGGCGTGCACAGCGTGGGGCTCTTCTTGCTCTGCTGCGAGCGTGACTCTGCGACTCTGACATCCTGCCACTGCAGCCGGCGTGCTGCAAAGTCATGGAAGAAAGGCCTAGAAGAGGTGGCAGGTTCGTTTGCCCTGCTGTCCACAGGGAAGGTCACTGTATCTGGGGCCAAAATTAGCCATCCGACTCTGAACCTCCCTCCAGAAAGCAGCAAAACACTGCCCCCTACCTGACACAGCCACGGGTGCACCTCTGAAAAGGACATGTCCTCTTCAACACAAACAGCTGAGTTTTAAATAAGTTTGGCATTTTATTAAGATGTAACATCAATATGCCTTGATTCAAATTTTATTTAATTCAATGGGAAATAAGCTACTGAGGAGATTAGATGCAATCATGTTTTTTTCCCTGTGGATTGATCTAACAGTGATGCAGCAAAAAAAAAAATCCTCTCCCAACAAAGAAACAGGGAGTTAAAATCACAGTATAATTTAGCCTAATTGTGTGAGAAGTGCAGCCCTGATGGCTACAATTAAGGTGTTTACACGGCTGAAGAATCCTGAGAAGCCCACTTTTAGCCCTAAAACCATTCACAGGCATCCTAACTTGGAGGAAAAAAAAGAGAAAGCCACGCAGACCCAAAGTGAAATTACCCCAAAGCTTTAAAAAAAAAAAAAAAAGGACAATTAGTTTCGGCTCATGCAAGCAACACGGTCCGTTCAGAGAACTAAGGCACATATCGGGCTCCCTGCAAAAACCGTGGGTTCAAATCTCAGTCCTGACGGTCAGTGATGATCGTCACCCATGCCCTTCCCATCTTTCCTGTCTCTCTCCGCTGTGTTCTCCCTCATGAGGAGAAAAAAATGTAGAAATTCTTTAAGATTACCTGTTTAGTAGTGATTTCAACGTAAATACATTTGAGGTATTCTGGGAAATGCACGTCAAATATCAGCTGCATGGTGGTGAATTTCACCTTTGAGCAGTTGTGATAAACTCTTCCCACCTGACTGAAACATGTTTTCTCTGGACGTCGCTCATTACAACAACACTGAACAGAACAGAGTCCAGTTAAAAACATGGAGATTTGCTGGCAGTTCATCATTTACACTGAGGTTTTGATTGCCTACCTAAAACAGAGCATGCCCTGTATAACTGGATCATATGGAGGCTGCAAATTATTGGGTGATCTGACTACACCACTGCCAATCAGCGCCAAATTCCTTCATTTCCTGCGCCTGTTGCAGGGTTTACTGTATAATGTAGGACAGAAGTGCAGATTAAAAGTCCCAGGTGGCAGTGGGATTTAGGTTAAGTGGTAAAATCAGCCAGGGTTTGAGTGATTTTTGTGATTATAGGTCTACTTGGTGGGTAATATATTGAAAGGCGGCCACTGACCAGGTCTTAAGCATGCACAGCTGTTCTTAAATGTCGCTTTGCGGGTGTTTTAAACTGGTGCTAAGTGGTGGTTTCTTTGTCTCAAACAGAATAATCTCCAGTGTTTGAAAGATCCCAAATTACAGAGATCAAGGGAAGGAACACTCGACTGCAGAGGAGGCAGGATTAGCTCCGCCGCGCTAATTCCGTGAAAGGCGACTTGTGCGAGTGTGATTTCGATTCCAATCACAAACACGCGCTTTGATCGCTCGTCTTGATGAGCAGATGGAGTTATCTGTCATCCAGCTAAGCATTTGCCTTTGGATCATTTGCGATGTTCCCATCATCTTTAATTTCCAGCAAACAACGAAGTCGTGCAGTGGAGGGGGGGAAAAAAAGGAAAAAAGAAAAGAAACAGCTGGGCGAATTGCTAATGTGTCTGAAATGGAGCATTTGCACCAAAACAATGAGTCGCAGACAGGGCAGTTAGACAGTAATGACTAAATTGCTGGTACACATTCAGGTTGTGTGTCGCATTAATCAGACATTAATGCACCAGCACACGGAGGGTGCATGAATAACACAATCCCTCCGAGCGGAGGATTTATCCAGGCAGAGTGAATTAGCGAAAACACTGTCTGCGGAAGACGGCTTCATCTGAAACGTCTTCAGTTTGAACTGGAAACAAAACATCGCCCTCAGTCAACACCCTCAAACTGCAGAGGATTGTGTCTGTAAGGGTGTTAATTACTTTGTCATTAAGGGAATTACATAAAGAGCGCCGTTTCCATCCATCATGACTTTAAAAGTAAGTGTCGCCTTTTGCCTAAGTGGCTGCCCTCCCATTTTTTACACAAACTGATGAAGTTTACAGCGATGAAAACACCCCGATGAAGCTGTTACGTTGGAAAAAACTTGGCTTTCAGTCACAACAATAACGGCTTTTTTTAGATTTAACGCTTCAAGTCTGCCTTATCATCAGATTTAGAGTGCCTTGGACCTTCCGGACGCAAGTCAAGAGTGTGCTTCGTTCCTCGTTTTCTTCAGATCTGCTTCTTGGTTTCATCGGCCTCCTATAAAACTAAAAACTTCCCATTTGCTTCTGTCTTGTCTTCATTTAACGTCTGCAGTACTACAGTGACATTAAAAACTTGTGTACTGTGACAACTCTCTGACCGTTTCAAGGCCAATCGCCAGTTTTACCCAGCAGTGAGGAGTACATTTAAATGTGCTGGGTGCTTCTGATGATCTGTGCAGTGGTTTTATGACCCTGTGGCTCCTGTAGCTCGTAATAGGAAGAAAAGAGAAGAAATAACCTATATTATGTCGTGCACATATCTATATGCGCTTGAAACTGGCTGTCACTCATTAGCAGACTGGACACGCTCTCTCAAAAGTTTCTAATTAACTTGTATTCCTTTTATCGTCGCCTGAAGGCAGCACAGAAGGCACTTAATTGGTACCTTTCATGAGCGGGCAGAATTAGCACACTTTTTTTTTTGCTCTGGATCTGTTATATTTTTAATGTAGTTCTGTGAAAATTAACATTATTCCGTTCGTTTTTCTACCCAGTTAACACCCTAGTTTCATTCATATTTATTGATATTGGAAGTCATTTTCTTTCACCCCGTAATGTGTTTTGGCCCGTGTGTTGCCGCAGAACAATATCGACTCAATACCGACTGAATATCCTTTAAAAACGATCATGTGCACATTCCTACTCTGAGGTCCTGTGTCTGTAGGCATTATGATCACTGTTGTGATCATAATTCATGTTAGATGCGTTTCTTGTACTTTTGTTAACGTGATTTGCATCTAGGTGCGATAAAACTGTTGCATTGTATTGATGTCCGAGAGGCAATAACTGCCCATCTGCACACTGATAGAGCACTGTCAACATGTGTGTGTGTGTGTGTGTGTGTGTGTGTGTGTGTGTGTGTGTGTGTGTGTGTGTGTGTGTGTGTGTGTGTGCGTGCATGCACTGCAGCTGCATGTGTGTGTGTGTGTGTGTCTGTGTGATTGCAAAAGAGATGGGTGTGCAATCATTTTGAGCATAGGAAAGGTTTGCCTCAGAAAAAAATC